>RCUC01124155.1:0-52526 GCA_003697995.1 Taxidea taxus jeffersonii | reverse complement strand
AACAAGTCAGGAAATGACAGATGCTGGCGAGGATGTGGAGAAAGGGGAACCCTCCTACACTGTTGGTGGGAATGCAAGCTGGTGCAACCACTCTGGAAAACAGCATGGAGGTTCCTCAAAAAACTGAAAATAGAGCTACCTTATGACCCAGCAATTGCACTACTGTGTATTTATCCTAAAGATACAAACGTAGTGATCCAAAGGGGCACGTGTACCCGAATGTTTATAGCAGCAATGTCCACAATAGCCAAGTTATGGAAAGAACCTAGATGTCCATCAACAGATGAATGGATAAAGAAGATGTGGTATATATATACGATGGAATACTATGCAGCCATCAAAAGAAATGAAATCTTACCATTTGCGACGACATGGATGGAAATAGAGCGTATTATGCTTAGCGAAATAAGTCAACTGGAGAAAGAGAACTACCACATGATCTCCCTGATATGAGGAAGTGGAGATGCAATGGGGGTGGGAGTTAAGGTGGTAGGAAAAGTAAAAATGAAAGAAGATGGGATCGGGAGGGAGAAAAACCAAAAGAGACTCTTAATGTCATAAAACAAACTGAGGGGGGTGGGGGGAAGAGGGGTTGGGAGAGGGTGGTGGGGTTACATTATATGTTTAAATAAAGCTTAAATAAAGTTAAAAAAGAAACAAAAAACCAGTCAGAGGTAGACAAATGCCATATGATTTCACTCATTTGTGGAATTTAAGAAACAAGAAAAATGGAAAAAAGAGACAAACAAAAAAGCAAATTCTTAAGTACAGAGAAGAAACTGGTGGCTACCAGAGGGGGGTGGGTAGAGAGGGATGGGTGAAATTGGTCAAGGGGATTAAGAATATACTTATGGGGACGACTGGGTGGCTCAGTTGGTTAAGTGGCTGCCTTCGGCTCAGGTCATGATCCCAGCATCCTGGGATCGAGTCCCGTATCGGGCTCCTTGCTCGGCAGGGAGCCTGCTTCTCCCTCTCCCTCTGCCTGCCACTCTGTCTGCCTGTGCTCGCTCCCTCTCTCTGACAAATAAATAAAATCTTAAAAAAAAAAAGAATATACTTATGAAAGAAAAAGAATATACTTATGATGACCACTGAGTGATATACAGAATTGCTGAATCACCATACTGTACATCTGAAACAAGTATAACACTGCATGTTAATTACATTGGGATTAAAAATAAATTAATTTAAAAATTATTTTAAAAAATTATTCCTTCAGACCTGTTTGCATGAACTCCACAGAATCCTAAAACTTTATTTTGTGTATAACATTGGCCACTTAATGTTAACTGGGGTGGTACTTAGCTAATCAGGGGACAATGAGTGCACAATTTTTTGCAAAAATAAAAGTGAGTGGAGACAAAAAAGCACTAACCATTGAGAAAAATATTTTCTTGGGTCCATGGCTCTAAAGAGTCCATACCTCCCTGATGGAACATCACTTGTGCTCTCCTGGAAAGGCAGGGCAGGCCACTACATCACTGGAAAAAATCTTAGTGAAACCAAGTCTGGTCATCTCAAGGATAGTTCGTGGGCAAAAAGGAGCAAGCTTTTTTTGTTTTGTTTTTTGTTTTTGTTTTCTAATTGAGAATAAATACTCGACCACACAGTAAAGCAGCTGAAATGAGGAGAAGCTATTCCCAATGGAGCCTATATTCCTAACTCAACCTTAGTCTGTTTTCTGTTGTATATGTACTTTGTGCACCTTGAGATTTAATTATACAATTACCACTGAACCATGCTAAGCATTTTAAGGAAAACTAGTTTTAATAGTGAAGCCATTCAGAGGTGACTGGATGGCTCAGGGATTCAGCATCTGCCTTCGGCTCAGGTCATGATCCTGGGGTTCTGGGATCGAACTCCACACATCTGGCTTTCTGCTCAGCAGGAAGTCTGCTTTTCCCCTGTCCTAGCCCTTGCTCATGCTCTCTCTCTCTCTCTTCCTCAAACAAATAAAATCTTTAAAAAAACCAGTAAACTCATTCAGTGTGGACTGAGAAACACAATATAGTTGGGGAAAGATGCCAGATTTCAACTAAGAATAGTTCAAGGAAATAAGCAGAGAGAAATCTTTAATGATAGTTCCAGGGTCTTGATCAAAATTATTAGCTTGAGATTTATAAAAATTACTTTTAAATCTTCTCCTAAAAATACCTAATTTTTCTTGGGATATTTCAACATTCTGTAACCAACTTGTAGCTATTTGCTTTTTCATTTGTCTTTTCTGGGAAGGATTACAATATTGGCATATACTAGTTTTTCTACCTCGTATCCCCAGCAGCTACTGTCAAGTTAATGTTTATGAGGTCCGTGGAAAATAGGAAATATCAACACGAAGTGGGAGGAAAATATTTTTTATTTAAAATTCTAGTGATTTTCATAACATCACTGTGTAATTTTGGTCAAAAATATAGATGTTTATGATTGTTTGATAAACTTTTATTTATTTGAGTGAGAGAGAGAAAGAGAGAGAGCATGAGCGGGGCAGGGAGTGGGACTGGGAGAGGGAGAAGCAGACTCCCCGCTGAGCAGAGAGCCCGATGCGGGGCTCAATCCCAGGACGATGAGACCATGACCTGAGCCGAAGGCAGACACTTAAAGGCCAGACTGTCCTCGGCGCCCCAGATTATTTGATAAACTTCTGCCATCACTGAACACTAGCTCCAATATCATTCCTGTTTTCTCATTGGTGCCAAGAACAATTAAAAACGGATTTTCACAAAAACCAGGTTAATCATACTTAATGTGTGAAAAGAATCAGAGGAGCTGAGGCAATGAACTTAATGGGAATTGTAAGCAATTAGAAATCGCTAGAGCACGGGGTTCCATGTGGAAAGGGCCGGTGTCAGCAGCAACTGTACAAGGAAAGGTTTTGTTGCCATTGTAATACTTCAAAAAATGAGAAATTAACATATATATCAAACTACTCATCCAAGGAACTAGAACCAGGCCAGAAAAGTTAGAAGCAAGTTGTTTCCCTACTGCAAAATGAGACCTACATTCCAGAACCCCTAACATTTAAATTTTGTCTGAGCATAGTTCACATCTATCTTCTACTCCATTGAATTCTCAGCATATAGTTTATAACTTGACCCGTAGTATGTGTTTGATGAGTACATGGTAAAGGAGTGAATACTTGAATGGGCATGTTCATTTAAAAATAGCACTGGGGGGCGCCTGGGTGGCTCAATGGGTTAAAGCCTCTGCCTTCCCCTCAGGTCATGATCCCAGGGTCCTGGGATCGAGCCCCACATCGGGCTCTCTGCTTAGCGAGGAGCCTGCTTCTCTTCCTCTCTCTCTGCCTGCCTCTCTGCCTACTTGTGATCTCTGTCTGTCAAATAAATAAATAAAATCTTTAAAAAAAATAGCACTGGGTACTGTACTCAAATTATCAATGAAGTGCAGACTCGGGGAACAAAATCACCACTCTGTAAATGAGAAACACTGGCTTCCTCAAATTGAATGACTGGCAACGTGACTAGAGTCATCCTTCCAGAACTAGAACCTCTGGTCGTTGCTGTAACACTTTCACTGTGTACAACCTACACTTCTGTGTTGGGCCATGAGCTGTTAGTGAGGAGCATACACTGATTTCCACCTCCCCAGATCTAAGGAACGGAGTAAAATACAAAGCTTCTTGTTTAGAATTAGCAATGATTCTTAACCTGATTGTGGGGGAAAATGGAAACTGCTTATCAGGGCTAGATCAAAAACACGCTCTATCATCAATCCGCAAGGCCGTAATGTTGGAAAAAAACCAACTAACAATACTTAAAGAAATATTAAACTAACTAGTCAAGATAAAACAATTTATGAGGCAATAGTATAGGGTTTTTTTTTAAGTAAAATATTCCTAAACATGCAATTAAATTCTCAGAGTAAGAGGTTATCACATTGGCCTACACTTCACCAAGAATAGAAAGAGTTAACCTAGAGGATAGATTAAGCTAATGCACTTACTTACCTGAAAAATTTTAATTTTTAAAGAAGAAAACAGGAATATGACTCTGAAGTTATACTTTGAAAAATGATAATTTACTCTTGTTAAATTGAAAAAAAAAAACCCTCCCCTGAGAATATTTTTTAAATCGGAATCTTCATTGTTCTCTCTCTACAGAATACAAGCATTTTGTTTTCACTGTACCAGGCTCCTATGACTCTTTAAATAAAATGAAGAAACAATACACATTTTATATCAGGGAAACAACATAGGATGGTTTATTTACTTTGAATTTATTCAATATTTAAAATAAAGTAAGCATGCCCATGTAGGGGGTATTCTTCAGAAATGTTGGCATTTTTGTCAGCCTCATATGACTAATCAAGGAATAGCTACACTGGATCTTTACAAAAAAGTGTCAATTATTTAAAAAAAAAAAAGTCTATCCAACTGAACCTTCATACCACTAATTCACATAAAGCACAGTGGTAGTGTTCTAGGAGTAAATTAAAACCAGAAATTCCAGTAGAGAGATGTTTATTTTTATATTTGATTGAGTAAAAAAGAAAAATTATTTTGAAAAAAGTAAGAATTCCCATGAATTAGAATTTTTTGTTATTTTTTTATTCTTGCAAAAATGGATCTACAAGAAAGAATCAGATCCAAATACATCTATTTCATATGCAAAAGTAGCTTACCCAGAGATGTATTATTTGTCTTGTGTACCGCAGTGCAGGTGAGAAGTTTCATTATTAGCTCTCAGACTCAGCCATTTAAAAACCATGGGTAAGGAAGGGATCTAACATAATACCATTTCCAAGCTCTAAGATCTTACTGAAATTGCTCTAAAACCAGGGTTAACTTCACTAAGTTGTTTCCATCAGAAAGAAATCAGATGTGATAATCTTCATGAGAATTCTGCAGAATGATCAACTCGACATCTTTATATTCATCAAGGGATTCTGAGAGCTGACAAGTTCACAGACAAACTATTTGTATTCCTTACACAGGAAAAGAAGCTCAGCACATATGATTTTCCTATGGGTGTATTATGATTCTACCATTTCTCTAAATTTCCTGTTTACTGTCCTTTTCATCACAAGTGGTGATGAAACTGCCAACATCAAAGTTATGGACAGTCTATTCTGAGCATCATTTATTATTATAACTAAAAGTCTAATTAAAAAATGACTTCATTTCACCAAGATCCCATGATAAGAATCAATATCCAGGCCACTGATCTTGCATTAATTTGCCCCTGTCATCACTGCCTCTTGTCACAGTCACACCTTCCTGATACCTTGAATTAACCTTGAGTACAACCACAGGGTAAAAATAAAATCAAGGAAAATATTCTCTGTTAGGATATCAAACAAACTTCTCTCATGGCTTCTATGGGGACAGCACCAAAGGTAACATGTTATGTAAAATTATTTTTTAAATTACATAAAATATATTTCAAATCTTCACCTTGTACACTTTAAATATATGCAATTTTGTTTGGCAAATACCTCAACAAGGATGGAGGAAAAAAACATAAGAAAGCACTGCCTTGGGGTGCCTGGGTGGCTCAGTACTTAAGCAGCTGCCCTAGGCTCAGGTCATAATCCAAGGGTCTTGGGATGGAACCCTGTATCTGACTCCCTGCTGGGTGGGAAGCCTGCTTCTCCCTCTCTCACTATCCCCGCCACCCCCCCGCCCCCGGCTTATGTTCTCTTTCTTGCTGTGTCTCTCTCTGTCAAATAAATAAAATCTTAAAAAAAAAAAAAAAGCGCACTGCCTTTACAAAAAGATACACAATTAAATTCATCTAATCAGAAAAGCTATACTTTCATGTGAAGGAACAAACTATACCCTTCTATTTCACTGAAAAAGACATGTTCTTTCACACCTTGTAAGTTTGCATAGCAGATCCTAGATTTAAGAATTGATATTAATCTTATACAAATACACGCTACATCAAACTGAAATTTATGAAATTATGTTTGATGGTCTAATACAGGATCCGTAAAAAGCAAAAATTTATCACAGACACACACATGCACACACATATATATATATACACATATGCCCACTTATATAAACCAAATATATTTACATATAAATTTATATACATACACTATATAATATAAATTATGTGAACCATATATGTATACATAAGTGGAATACACATGTAAAAATATTAGATATGTGTCTACAGATACCAAATAAATATGATGGTATATGTATATGTTGATATGTAGCCTATATGTTTTATGGAAATATACAAAGGTAGCTCCAGGATAGATGTCCAGAGAAAATATTTTTTAAACCTTCATACTTATGAAATTAAAACCCATGTCAATTCTAAGTTAAAACTTGATAAAGAGTGATGTGATGTCATAAAACACACCCAGGCATCCATTATCCCATAAGTGATGAGTAATGGTAATTCACTGAGGCAACTTCACTTGACACAACTCAAGAACACACTTCAGTGAAGGCCCTTGTTTTTGCTTTTCCACTTCCTGTGTATTGAAATGTGCTTGGACACCTACAGTTCCATATCTTTACAATTACATTATAACCTTGGAAACATTCCCTAAAATCTACCTCCCGCTTTAGAATTACATAAGGGTATTTGATGGATCTTCCTATACATCAAGTGTGAGTAGAATTTAAGAAGACATGCTTGGAATTCAGAAGGAGGGAAAAGCTTGTTGATACGCAATTGGAAAAGCCTTTCAGAAGTTATAAAGTAATTTCTGTTGAATGTCTAGTTTCAAGTAGAAGACAGACACATGGTATGGTAGAGAAACATTGTGGTCTTTTGTTAATGGTGAAAGATACTGGGGATAAAGTATTGTGACCTAATAGGGGATAAATTTGTATTGCCAGTTACTGGCATTTCATGTATGTGTGTGTGTATTTCTTCTTCCTAAGCAATATTTCATAAATTAACTGGGAGAACAAGCTAAGCCATTTTATAACAATTTCATTATGTAGTTCCCATTTAGTTTGTGAAATGTGATATATGATTTGGGACTTTTCACTACTACACTGAGTGTTTAAGAAAGCTTAGCCTTGATGTTCGTACTAAGGCTCTCCTCTTTCCTCCTTTTGTGTCCACTCTGATTTTACTAAAGAAGAAAAGAGAATCAATGGAGAAATGAACTTTTAAGCCATCAGTAAAGTATTGAGTTGTCATTTATTTATGGCTTCTATACTAACAAGATAATATAAGCCACTTGTAGGGACATACTGCCTCCTGTGACATTACACAAAACAAATTCTAGGTTTTCTTCCCAACTCTACATTTTACTCATGAAATATTATCCTACATGTGTCCCTAAAGACTTGGCCTAATTCACACACAAGCAGGCCTTGAAAGTCACAATGTTTCATCAAAAAATGGCAATTTCCTTTCTTCACTCCTGTGGAAATATCAAATATCACTATATGTGACAATAAGCACTGAGAAGAAACTAAATTCTAGAAAGAGGCAGACACCGCCGTCCTTCTGACATCATTGGGTTAGACTTATTTTTTGTTCCTAGATAACATAACTTAAGCTTGCTCTTAATTAATGAAATAGCTCTAGAATCAAGTGGCAGTGGAATGATTACTACCTTTAGTCAATGATAATGCCAAGTGCATTTTCTGTCATGTGTCTGAAGATGATCAGCTAGACTTCCTTGAGTTAGAAGCTCATTGCATGGGTGTGTGTGTGTGTCTTTCAAAGCTATGCTTTTTCACTAACTTATCCCTTTTCTCTTCCATATTATTTGTTTTCACATAGTAAATAAACAAAGAAAGATATTTAAAGTTGAGCTCTGTGGAAAACTGACCTTTACTAGTATTTATGTGCTTCAAATTCCACTTCATTTAGGGATGGCGCCAAACATGTATGAAAGATTGAGTCTAACTCAATGGCCTCCCATAGAGTGTAAAGAAAGATCAGTCAGTCAGCCTAGTGAGCACCACTGCGTTCTGTTTAAATTCACTTAAAATCCAGTCTCGTGTTATTACTGATTTTCAGTCTGACCATAAAAGGATGATGACTGCACAGCATACATACCTCCCTTTTCCTCTTCCCAAGACCATAGGTGATATGGGTGATGGTTCTTTGGCCCTGAGCCTACACTTTAACTCAGAACCCTTCTCACCACTATGCTCTAGAAAGCCACCAAATGACTGGAGATCTCGTGAGAACACAATCTTTTTTATTAACCTTGCTCTGGAGGTTAGTTCTCAGGTGCTATGACTGAGATTCCACTAATTATCACCAGGTGCACGGCAGTCATTTGCAAAGTAGTTTTCTTCTTTTCTTATTTAACAGCCGCTGGACACCAGCCATGTGTCAAACTCAGCGTACGTCCTGGCAATGCATTTATCAATAAAACATGATTCCTGGGCTCAAGAAATTTAAAATCCAGTTGCCAAAACCAATAGGTAAAACAGACAATGACAACCAATGACATGTGAATAGGGACAACACAGGAGAACATTTGTCAGGGAGTTAGGGCTGGAGAATATAGCGCATCAAATTTCTCACCTTCCTCGTCAATGTGAGAGAAATTGTGGCACATTCAAGAAATTACAAATGTCCATAATTGGGTTACATTTTTCTATTTCTATGAATAGGACCTCAGTTTCCTACTCTATAATGTGGGAGAAATAATGGAATCTGCCTCACAGAGATGTTATTAGGATTAACTAAAATAATACATGTCATTTACATAAAAAAGACAAGAGAGAAGACTGGGCAATGATGTGGAGGAAAGGGGACTCTTGTGCATTGTTGGTTGGGAAGTAAATTGATGCAGCCACTGTGAAAAACAATATGAAACTGCCTCAAAGAAATTTGAAAATAGAGCTACCCTATGAGCCAACAATCCCACATCTGGGAATATATCTAAAGGAAATAAAATCACTATCTCAAAGTGATCTCTGGACCCTCCCACACCCCTGTGTTCACTGCAGCATTATTTACATTAGCCAAGCATGGAAACACCCCAGGTGTCTACCAGAGGATGAGAGGGTAAAGAAAATGCATATATAATTATTCAGCCATAAAAAAGGAAGAAATCCTGTCATTTGAGACTTGAGGGCATATGCTGAGTGAAATAAGCTAGAGGAAGACAAATACTGTATGATCTCACTTATATGTGGAATTTAAAAAAAAACAAACAAACAAACTCACAGAAACAGAAAGTAGATTGACTATTGCCAGGGGCTGGGGGTTTTGAGAAATGGGGATACATTGTTCAAAGGGTATAAACTTCTAGTCAAAAGATGAATAAGATCTGGGGTCTACTATACCACACAGTGACAATACATAACAATATTACATTTTGTGCTTGAAAGTCACTAAAGGAGTAAACCTTAAATGTTCTCGCCATATACACAAAAATGGTCATTATGGGAGGTGACAGATGTGTTACCTTCACCTTACTGGTAAACATTTTAAAACACATACGAGCATCGAATCTATAGGTTCTAGACCTTAAATTTACACAGTGTTGTTACATAGTGTTATAGATTATATCTGAATCAAGCTGGAAAAAATAATACATGCCATGGTCTATCTTTAATATTTAATTACAGATATAATTCACTAACATTCATTATATGCTTTCTACGTGTCAGATGTGGTTCTAACACATCATATATATGTTGTTAAATGTTATGCATTATACATGTTAACTGCTTTAGTACTTCTATATAGTAGAAGGCCTATCACAAAAGAACACTTGATAAATGTCATTTGTCATTTCTAAAGCTGAAATGTGGCATACAAAGGAGCCTGGGATAGCAACAGATGAGCTAGAGGGAAGTAGAGGGAGCAACAAATGAGGGAGGAACCCAGGTGTGGAGCATATCACAGACCCTGATCATATAAGCCAAGAGTTTCCCAATGCCAGTCTTTGGTCTGTATCGGAATCCCCAAGAAAGCTTATGGAAAATAACAATCCCCAAGTCCCCCACACAGATGTTTTTTCAATTTAGTGTTTCTGGTAAGAACTCAGGGATCTGTATTTTTAAAACCCCCCTTTAGTAATTATAAGCCCAAGTCATATTTTGGAATCAGTGAAGAGGGAGTAGATGAGGATGCCCAGAAAAGAGACAAGGGAAGGATGTGAGATTCAGGAAGACCTCTCTTCCACATGGGAGAGGCTTGGGAAGAGCAGGATAAGAGGCAGGAAGTGGATTTGACCCTTTGTGGATGGGACTGGGACAACCACTCTGAGGTCCTTTTTTTATTCATTACTAACATTCTACCTCCTGAGATCTCGGCATATTTTCTAAAGAACCTGTTTCTAAACAAAAATGAAACAAAACAGAACACCCATAATCGCCCCCCCAACACACACACACACACACACACACACTCAGAAAACAACAACCCAAAAAGCAGAGAATAAATGTACTACCACTGACTCCTTTATCTTGACAGGGCTTTCCAACAGACAATGAGGAAAAGCGAGGAAGGGCTGCATAGTCGTTTAAGCTCAGGCGTATTACTGTTGTACAGAAATAGCTTGGAAACTGACACTTTCACTCTACTGATTTTGCCCCTGCAGGTAAGAAAGCGACACTTATTTCATCCGAATGATCAAAACACGAATTTGAATATTGGGAAATCTCTGCGGAAAGAATATTTTCATAGTTTTAGTCAAATTTAAAATCACTTTTACCTTCCTGGACTCTTATCCTCTCCCAGAATCTTTACTGGATGTTTTAAATAACATTTACTTGAACAGTTAACATTATAATAATTGTGGCTAGAAGTTTTAGTCAAAACTCTAAGAACTTGCTCTTACGAGGCCCACAATAAAGAGACTCATTATGAAGTTGAAGAGCGCCTGGTAAGTGGGAACTTCCCCGTCGATGCTCTTTAAATGAGGGAATAAACGCAGGTAGGTATGAATGATCAAAATAGTAATTTATACCTTACCCAACAACATTCTGGCTCAACAGCTGTTTACAGTAACATAAAACTAGAACTATTCCAATGTCCACTAAAACTTGTTATTAGGTATTGCGTCCTTACTATGAATTACGCTCTTCTTCTGATCCTTGTCATACACTTACAAGGGGGGCACTAATATTCATCCTATTTAATAAACGAGGAAACTAAAGATTAAATTTTATATCCAATCACTCAAAGAAAAGATGTCATCAGGATTGAAGCAAAGGATAGTTTGCTACAGTGCATGCCTTCTAACCACACACAGCTTTTCCAATATCAGATGGGTTAAATTATGGAAAAAAAACACATGAACAAGTACTATTCAATCATTCAAGTCATGCTTTACAAGATAGCTTGTTACTATATTTCAAGCATTTTCTCATGGTAATTGAAAAAAAAAGTAATTTGCAAAAGAGTAGGCAATTTGCAAAGCAGTATGTAAAATATTAACCCAATGAAAAAATACACACAATTAAATATACACAATTATAAATGTAGGTAAATTACTAAAATAGCACACAATGTATTAATAGTAGTCTGTATTTTTTTCCCTGAGTGACAGAATGCTGAATTATAATTTTTTTAATTCTTTACACTCCTCCATAGATGTTGCTACAATTAATAGATTCTCTATTATAAAAGGAAAAGTATAATGATTATTAGTTGTTTAGACAGGCAGATGATCAATTGTTTAATATCGGTCTTCACTTTCCTGCTGTCTGCCATATTTGGAAATACATCTGAATTCTAAAGTTATTCTAAAGTCACCCAAAGCTCTCTTTACTTGTCCCTGTGTCTTCATCATTTCTTATCTTCTACATACCCACCCCAAGGGTTGCATTCACCTACTTCATCTTTGTTCAAAATAAATTTTCCAATGAGACCATAACACAAGCCTTAATTTTTTTGTTACATCTTTCATCGATCTTGAAAATATATTTGGTGATGAACTCCGTACTATCATAGAGTTGAACATGTACATTTCAGAGTGAAATTTTCAAATTACTGGATGTCACTAGTTGATTAATGAGAGAGTGAATACGTGAATGGGATAACTTTAGAAGCCAAAGGGCCCTTTATAGGCATTTAATCCTGATGAAACTGAACCTCTCAAGATGACAAAGCTACATGTTTGATTTTGGAAAGTCCAGATGTAAGTAAATAAGGATAAAAAGAATGCTGCGGTTCAAACTTTGTCACACATGATTTAGATTTGTTTTCTTCTTTAAACTGAAACTGAATTGAGTAACAGTTCAGTTCATGCTTTATCCTACAAGGATCTGTGTCTATCTGGTAATAATAATAATAACTGTAAAAACCTCCAGTTGGTTGGATAAAAATGGGAAAATAAGGATTTGTGTATTTTCAGACACCGTGGCTGTGACAGAATGTGGGCTGTCCCTTATTATCTAATCCTCTTCTTTCCCAGCAATAGGACCCCCAGTTTTCAGATAAGCACATGGCTACTTAAAGACTATATTTCCCTGCTCTCTTGTAGCCTCTGATGGCCATCTGCATTTGAGTCTGTAACTTCTGAGGAGTGTGTTTAAAGGCAGAGGTGTCCTTTGAACGTCCTCTTTCTTCTAGCTGGAAAGGAGATGTGATGGTTGAGCTTAATCAGTCTCTTGGGCGCTTGGTTAGCTCTGTGTTGAGTCTAGCAGAGCAACAAGATAGACACATCCTGGGTTCTTGTTGAGAAGAGAGCTACCACCTCAGCCCTGTGCTGTTAACTGTTGGGCTTTATTTACATAAGAGGAATACATTTTTTGGGCTCAGTTACTGCTATTTTGGTCTTCTGTTGTTTGAAGACAAGAAATGTTATCCAATTGGACAAGCCATTTTTTAGACTATACCTATTAAAATGAAGTCAGAAATCATTATCTAAAATATTATCCTTTGTCTCGTTTAACAAAATACTTATATGTGAAGACAGTAATATGGAGACTTTTTTGAGTTTTTACTTTAATTTGTAGGGATGATTGCTAAGGACATCCTTGAATTTGCACATGTAGAAGCAACTTAGCAATATTTTTTCCTCATACATTACCACGTTCCCCTAGTTTCACTGAAATTATATTTGAGGGTTCTTTAAGAAAAATTAAAATTACATGTTAAATGTCTTTGCTCAGATTCTTCACTTACTGTGATCACTATTTCTGGCACAAATATCTTTATGTGCTTCTAAGGAAAGTTACAATAAATTTGGTTCTATTTCTTTCCGGCAAAAAGAAATTTTCATGAAATCTACTTAATGACCACATTATGTCAAGTGAGTGGATTTTTGTTTTTTGGGATCTTTTTCCACGCTGTCATCTTTGTTCCATTTCCGTTTTGGGGCATTCGTTCTGTGCTATTGTTTTATTACAGGGATAAAAACTGAGTGACAATAAAAGCAAAACAGCTTTTGTATTCCTTATGTGAAGCCTACTTCATGCATCAAATAATGCCCAGAACAATGTCTAAACATGTACAGAAAGAAAAATAGCACTCACCTCCTCAGTAATTAGGGAGCTTCATATCCCTGTGATGATGTACATTTGGGACTATTCTGGGAGCTACCAAATCAAAACTAGACGCCAGAGATCAATCAGAACCCTAGGAACCAGAGGAAGCCAACACAACGCTGAGCTGTGGGAGGCTCCAGAGTTTGAAAAAATAGACAGTCTTCTGATTCTTTTTTTTTTTTTTTTAGATTTTATTTATTTATTTGACAGAGAGATCACAAGTAGGGAGAGAGGCAGGCAGAAGGAGAAGCAGGCTCCCTGCTGAGCAGAGAGCCGGACACGGGACTCGATCCCAGGACCCTGGGATCATGACCTGAGCTGAAGGCAGAGGCTTTAACCCACTGAGCCACCCAGGCGCCCCCAGTCTTCTGATTCTTTAGAACAAAAAGAAAAGCATATCTCAACCTCTCCCCCAACTTCCAAATAAATGATTCAAATTACCATTTTGCTGTTTTAAGGTTTTTTTTAAATTTTTTTCTCCTTATGAAAAAACAGGCATGTGATTTCACAAAAATTTTTCATTTGCTCTTAATCCCCCAAACTGCTGTTGAGTTCATATGAGGCAAAGAATCAACCATTGTCTGCATTTCTAATCCATCCAGAACTCTTGAGAACTATTCTCCTTGTTAGGGATATAAGGAAATCATCTGATGTAAGGATAACATTCAGAGATGTTCAATACTAGAGGTTTAAATAGTCTCCTCTCTCTGTCTCTCTTTTACAGGAGTCCTGTTCAACACCTGTGTATTCCTTCATAATGCTAAGGGGCTGTAAATGTCTTTGCTATTGATTAAGGTAGGAATTTAGTGAGTGCCCTGTGATGTTCTAGGTGCATGGTTTCCTTACATTTCTGAAAGCTGAAAATCATTCAGTTGCTGATTGGTTCATTCAACCCTTAACATGAGTGACCATGGTATCCATACTATCCATACCCATATCCATACTAAACTTATCCATACTATACAGTTTGGTGACCAGGAGAAAAACACCTACATTTGCTATACCCAGTATCACCCAAAGTAGATTTTTAGTTTTGTATTGTCAATTACTAGTAGTATATATATTCTTAGGGTTTACATTTTGCACAATGTTTTCTTTTCTTCTATGTGAAAGTTCTTCTCGTTATCCTCTTAACTTCCTGAACATCAATGAACATATAACCATTGCCTATTAAGTATATATTTTCTCATGAGTGTGGGTAAAAAGTAGTATCTGACAAAGGCACAAACTTGTACTTCTTCAGTGACACAAAACAAGAGCTGGAATCCCAACCAAATGAGGATGGAGACTTGCCAAATCCCCACCACAAAAAAGGAGCACCCAGAGCAGACACAAGTCTCTTTACCCCCAGTAGGGACTGGATTACCCAAACCTAAGTATAAAAATTTTGAACAGCCCAACCAAAAATCTCCTGAGTACGACACCGTGAGTGAGGGCTGCAGTCAGACCTTGGGAACAGCAGAACTGCCTTTGTATAAAACTCACGTCTGCGCCATATGGCAGAGAAGGTGCTGCTGAAGGAAAAGCCAGTTTTACAAGATTTTGATCAATGGTATGTTTTAGGGTCCACCAGCTGGGGAAATCTGTTCCATCTCCTATAAGCCATTATTATTTTGAGTTTCCTGTGACAAGTGGATACACCTAATCCTTACTAAGTTGGTGGATGTGGAAGGGAGGTAGTTATGGGAGAAATAAAAGCTTTCAGCAAGGAAGGACTAGTTTGAATTTTGATGCAGCAGAAAAAAGAGCTACCTAAGTAAGGCTAGATAAGAGAATTAAATAATTCAGGGCTAGTATTTTTAAAACTGCCCTTTTCAATTAAAATTTACACACCATATCAACTAAAAATCTTCCCTGACCTCTCCCTCAGTCTCTCCCAAACAGCAGATGGGCAAGTTTTCTCCACCCTTCTCTGCTTCCAGACTCTTGTCCAAACATCTGGTACTAATCACATTGTATTAGGATTGCTTGTTTCTGTGTTTGTCTTCCCTTTTAGAATTTGATCACTTTGAATGTAGACACTGCATTTTTAATCCCATTGGCTAACAATAAGTATTTGTTTAGTCATGTACAAATATGTGGATTTCTTTTCTATCCTTCCTCCCTCCCTCCCTTCCTCCCTTCCTTCCTTCCTTCCTTTTCCTTCCTTCCTTCCTTCCTTCCTTCCTTGTGAGAAAGTCTTGCTGCGGTTAAATTGTCATAGATTTTGGGTCCCATCAGCACAAGGTGCAAGTCAGGACTGATTAGCAATGATTCTGATTTCATTCAACACCCCAGAAGATTCCAAGGTTAGCCATATTCGCCAAAAGCGATCGATGCCATGGCACTTAATTCTGGGAATTTTTTAAATTATGAAAGGGATCTGCAGTACTGTTAAGATTTGGGGAGGAAATAGGAGAAAAAGAAAATGACAATTGGTAGATATTTGTTGAATGACTCATAAGACACTGGGCCATATGGATGAATAAAGAGAAATGAAACCCTGTTGAAGACAGTGATTGGGATTTTAGTGGCACTACCACCATTACAAAGTCTCTCACAGAAACTGCTATCAAAGGAGGTGACAGACAACTAAATTTATTTAAAAAACACATGACAGTGTGAAGTGATTTCGAGGGAAATGGAAGAATGCCTTATTTTTACATGAGCTTAAGTGCATATTTTATGTGAGCTCCATAGCGATTGCGGAAAGAAAAAGGCTTAAGTTGGTGAATGGTGAATGAGTATTTGAAAGCAAAGTTGAACCAGGCTCTAGTAATATGCAGCCGGATTCTTCTCATGTTTCAGTACCAGAAAATTATGCAAATAGCTATAGCATTTTCCCTAATAAATTCCATTTCCTAAGCAAGTGACATGATTTGAATATAAAATTGAAAATTATATTTTCCCATTTGTTATTTTAAACATGCTATTATTTATCACAAATTAATAAAGTAGGCTTCACCTACTCTCCCTCCCCCAAAGGACAAACTTTTGGGTGATTAATTTTCCCACTAAATAATACAGTAACAAAGTTCATGGCTTTTAAAGTATGGGGTATTTTTATTTGCATGAGAAAATAGTCACGTACTTGAGATAGGCTGATACGTTCTTGTACAGAAACTTCTACAATGGTCTCATCAGATAGGAATCTGATGGAAGCAGCAATTAGCCAGGCTCAGGAAGAGTGCATGTTTTCTAATGGAGAGCAGTTCGGATCTGAAGTCAGTGATCAAAGACAATAAGGAGTCCAAACGCAGGAGACGAAAACTTCTTAAGATAGTTCAAAAGGATCTGGAAATTTAGATACCTCCTCTTTTGTTTTGTTTTTTTTTTTAAAGAACAGAACCATTAAACTCTTCTGAATTCAAGTCAAGCCACGGTTCAAAATATCCAAGGTAATAAGAGAATTAGCTATTTAAAATTTTTTAGTTTGTTTACACTCTGTTGTGGGTCAAAGTCCCTAAAAGCAGAGCCTGAGATGGGGATTCTCGTACAAGTGGTTTCTTGAAGGTACATTCTCAATGGGAACCTTTAAGGAAATGAGAGGCAGAGTAAGTAAAGGGATGGAACCAGGTGTGGGTTCATCTGGAGGCTGGTATGAGAGCCTGATCCCGCAAGAAGCTCTGGCAATCCGAACTGCTCCATTAGGTATATCTCGCCATGAGGCAAAGGGACAGACATTTGTCCATGCTTGGTGGCAGACTGCCCCTTCCTCACAGAAGTATAGAAAGGGAGAGAAGTGTTCTTTTATTACTTCTGAAGCCAGATGGTTCCTGTGACTAAGGGTGGTCTTTGGGAGAAGGTGTGGCTGTGGGTCTAGAAGAACCTGTCAGTACAGGGCATCTCACTGGGGCACTGACACTACCCATTACACATTTGATCAAATCGTTGCCCTTTTCCCGATACAACGAATACTGCTTTCCTGGCTTCTTTCTGGGATCCTAAGGGGTCATAAACTGTTACATCCCATTACCATTTTGTTACTGTCTCAGACCAAATCATGGTGGGAAATCAAAATGGGAAGTATCATTTCATGGTTTAGGAAAACAAACTAATCCATAGTTTATATGAAATCTAACACTTGAGTAGAAGGGCTGGTTTCATTGATTCATGTGCTCTATATGCACTGAGCCATATGGATACACTGTTTGCATTTTTTTTTTAATCCACTGAGGTGACAACTCATTAAAAAGGGGAAATGAACCTAGGTTGGTACAGGCAAAAGCAGACTGCACGGTGGATTTTATGGACATGTTGCAGTAATATCCTCAGATTCCTATTTGTTGTTCAAGGGACTCATAAAATCTCTCTTGGCCCATATCTAAAAAGAGCTTGCCTGAGGGTCAGAAAAGGAGGTCTCCAAGCTTGAATGGAAGTAGTTGAAGTATGTCACATTCCTGGGACTTGGGTTTTTCATTTGTCTGTTGAGAGGGTTGAAGTCTATAATTTCGAATTGCTTAAGTCCTTTCATTCCAAGAGGTCTGGTCAGTACAATTGAGCCCGGTTATAAGGAACAGACTGGACTCCTGGCCTCTGACTCCAAGTCTTCTCCAGTAGCTATTTGGGGAGAGGATAGGTTTTGTTTTGTTTTGTTTTTTAAATTTCCAATCTTCCATGGGCCAATATGGGGTCCTATTTTACCCACCTGTGTTCACATCAGATGGCACTCAGGGTGCAAACGTGAAAATACCCAAAGTAGTCTATTCCCTACTCAGTGAGATGAGTCCATTAAGTCCACGTTTGGATGTTACATCAATGCCAAGTGGCCCTAGAAGTTTCTAAATGCTTACTCTCAGTTTCTGAGCTTGTCATGGACTAGTAACAAACAGTTCATTGCCAGGTCTGATCTGCAGAACACTGAGTATCACTGAACCACATTATTCATTCACTGCTTCAGGAATAAGACCCTTTGCAAAGATGAAAATGACCCTAATCCTTGACAACACTACCCCTTACAACCTAGACAGTGATCTATCAATCAATTTAAATGAATTAATTAAAATAAAAGCTCAGTCCTTTAGTGACACTAGCCACATCACAAGAGTTCATTAGCCCAGTAACTAGTGGCCCCTTCACTGGACAGTAGAAATAGAAACAATTTCCATAATCTCCAAAACTGGAGATTTCTATTGGGTAATGCTGCTTTAGGACCATCACAAAATTTTCTGTAGTTTCAATGCACGTACACTTTTGTACTACCCATTAACACCATAGTGTCTTTATCAGCATATTAGATCTATCTTAAGGTTCACAGAAGAGGTCTGTCCAATTTTTAATTGTCATCATGTCATAATAAGTACTGTAAGTATCACTGTAAACTATTAAGCATTACACATAACTCTTTTTTGTATAAGTGCTTAAAAGTATAGTATTTATTGGGCACTATACTAAATATACACTTTGAAAATAAAGAAAATAATGATTAGTGCATGTACTCAAAACATTTATAATCTGATTAGGGACTCAGTAATATTTTAGAAATTAAAAATAGGAATTGATTTTAGTTGTGACTTAAATAAATGATGTAGAGAAGAAGTTTTGCTCTCTTAGGCTAGATCATTAAATATTTGAGATTATAAGAAAAAGTCAGTTGAGTTTAGGGGCTGTACCTTAATAGGCTAGAAAAAACAAAAAACCACAGTGCAGGATGAGACCCTACACAGTCCTGGAAGGAAGAGTGGAGATTGACTCCATGGAATATACATGTGTCTGTACATGTATGCACACACACACACACACACACACATATATTTGTCCATATACATATTCCTATTTCGGTACCAGTTATATTTGTAGAATATGTTTTAAAAAGCTGTATCGAGAACTGCTAAAAATAAATAAAAGAAGTATATCCTCTACCTAAAACTTTGGCCCTCTTCTCCTCTCCTCTCTTCTCCTTTTCTCTTCTCCCCTCCCCTCCCCACCTCTCCCCACAAGTTTATCATCCAATAATTTTGGAGATCCAAAGTCCAAAATGAGCCTTACTGGGTTAACATTAAGGTACCAGTAGGGCTACATTTCTTTCTGGAGGGTTTAATGAAGAATCTGTTTCGTTGTCTTTCCTGGCTTCCAGAGGCAGCCTACTTGGCTCTTTGGCGGCTTCTCTCATCTTCAAATAACCCAGGATAATCTCCCTATGTTAAGTGTATCCGATTAGGAATCCTATCAGTATTTATTTTTAATTTTTCCAACTTTTTATTTAAATTCTAGTTAGGTAACATACAGTGCAATATTGGCTTCAGGAGTAGAATTCTGTGGTTCATCACTTTCATACCATACCCAGTGCTCATCACAAGTGCCCTCCATAATGCCCATCCCCTGCCTTGCCCCTCCCCCATCACTATTTATTTTAACATGAAGTATTTCTGCCAGTTGCTAAAGCTCTTTACCTTCCTTCCGTTTCATTAATTACTGGGGGAGCAAGCAAACAGCACAGGGTTCACACTTTCATAATGCTTCTTTTTAAGGGCTCTGAGCTTTCATCATTCATTACACTGCATTCCAGGGGACTGTCTGCAGGTCACAGATGCCACAGAAGTCCTCCAGGGGAACAAGGGTAGGCTCAAGCAGGAGGCCAGAAGAATGTGGCGATTTCTACCCATGAATTCCTTTTCCATTCTGTGCCACAAATTATTAAAATCAGATGTTGTGTTTTATGTCCTTAAAGTAACATCAAGTGTGGTAACATCAGTTTCCAGCTCTCTCAAAGCAGCTCTGTCACAAATCAAAAGGAATATCATATATATATATCATATCATATATATCAAATGATATATATGATATTCCTTTTGATTTGTGACATATATATATGTATATACATATGTGAAATAAGCACGCATGAAGATATAGAGACCGAAAAATTGAGAGATAGTAGATAGATAGAGACATATTCCTCTATCTCTCATCTTGGCATTTTGCATAAAAACACTTTCTCATCTTGAGAAATTGCAGAAAACACTTTGCTTGGAATGACAAGCTTTTATAAATTTAAATAATAAAGCATAAATGCAATGGAAATTGAAAATTCATTAGCTGATCCTACAGTGAAGTCCATTTGGTTGTCTCTCTGTCTTTTTCTATGACAGAAACCCAAATGCAGCAATGAACTTGGATCTCTTTTGGATTATTTACTATCGCATATTCAAGCTAATGAATGAAAATGTGATGTTGTCCTGAAGAGCAAACATCAAGTTTTTCTCTGACCTTCAATTTTAAAGTGTGATTGAAAACTAAGAAAACGATTGGAACTCTGTGCACAACAACAATACACCGAGCTCTGCTAAAACCCACGCTGGGTATCGCTTTCTAAAAATGGAATCCTCCCTCCTCCTGGAGGCTAGGAGCCCTCACTGATTAAAATTTAACAGAAGGATCAGTATTGGTTACAAGAAAAAGGAGGAGATATTATTAAAAACAATTAAAATGTGAAAGGATCTTGTTTACGTTCTTAGGCTGTTTCTGACTTAGGAAATAAACATCTCAATGGAAACCCAACACAGAGGGCTCCTGGGTGGCTCAGTGGGTTAAGCAGTCCTCTCTTGGTTTCAGCTCAGGTCATGATCTCATAGTTGTGGGATCAAGCCTCCCCGGGGCTCTGAGCTCAATGTGGAGTTCGTGGAGTTCGTCTCATAATCCCTCTCCCTCTCCCTGCTCTCTCTCTCTCACCCTCTCTCTCAAAAAATCAAATACAGAAATAGGGGTATGTTAATTCCAAATAAGGAAGAGCCTGTAGCTGACAAATAGCCTCTTGAGGCGAGGAAAAGGCTACAGGTGCAGGTCCTTCTGTTAGAAGTGCTGGGCATTGCCTGAGAGTCCTTGAGCCCCAGGAGAATCAGCTGTTCTTACCAGAAGTGAGACAGCATGCCAGGGGGTAGGAGGGGGACAGCCAAACTTTTAGTCCCAGTCTCCTATGTTGGCCCAGACAAGGGACTCAGGCCTAAGAAGCTGTCCTTTCATTTCTTCAGACTTCTAGATCTAATATCCCTTTACATATTTCTTTTAATACTTGGACAAAAGTACACATTATCATCACTTGTTTTAATTCTTGAGTACCTTGACCTTGGTTTTTTTATACAAAGGTGTGTATTTTTTCCTTTATTGGTCTTATATAGCAATCTTTGATTTTTAGTTTTCAAAACCTTCCAGTTTAATTTTTAATTTTTTATTAATTTAAGTAATCTCTACACTCCATGTGGGACTCAAACTCATAACCTTGAGATCAAAAGTTGCATGCTTCTCTGACTGAGCCAGCCAGGTGCTCCAAAACCCTCCTATTTTGAACTGTAAACAACTAACATGGTTTAAAAACAAACAATGAAAACAACAAACCAACAGAAGTATGCCTTAGGTGCAGAAGAGTTATAATTAGCATATTTAATAGTATTCATATGAGCAGCATTAAAATGCATATCAGATTTGACATCTTATCACAAGTGAATGAACACTCTAATGTACTAGGACAACGAAGTTCTAATAGCATCAGAGGAACCAGGGAAAGAATACATTTGTGAGTTGAATACGCGTGGACTGTCAGGGCAGAAAAAGGCAGCTAAATTGGCTCTGTTGAGGAGCGCTGGAATCCTAGGAGGGCTACCTGAAAATTATATTTAATATGCTAACACTATTACGAGAATATTTCTATTCTTCCCATAAAGGTCTTGCTAACAGTAATTAAATTTTAAGACAGTCAGATCTGGAAAGGAATAAAAATACAGTGAAAATACGATTACGATGGCTAGAGGAGGTCTTCCTTTTCAAATACTAATTAAAAAAAAATTGAATTTCAGCTACCCAGGGACACCGAGGCTGGCCATATCTATATTAAATTATACCTAATCACTCCTAAGTTCTTAAAAATCGAATACATTTACCACCAAAATGCCCTGGACTTCAGAAATATGCAAATGACATTCTGAATGTATGGGTTTCTCCTCCATCAGGAGCCACATATGGAGTAGAGCAGGGGAAAAAAGCACAAACACCAGGATCCAGGAGAGTCAGCTTTGGGGTACACATCCTGCATTGGGTAAGCAGAACTAAGACTGTGGGGTCCTAGGGGCTTCCAGTAAAGAACCCACTGAATTTGAAAAAAAAACAAACTAACTTTCATTTTCTTACTCACAGTCAGCAAGTCTGATCTGTGTAACAGCATTGTGGTTTTGTGGGTTATTTGTTTTGTTTTGTTCCTGTGTGTGTGTGTGGTTTTGTTTTGTTTTGTTTTGTGTTTTGTTTTGTAGTCAACTGTTCAGCTGGCTCCAATCCAGTTCACCATTCCTGAGTAATATGAGGACAGCATGGGAGGGCTAGCTGTGTGCACTCACCACGCCCCAGCCTGCACCAGAAGCCTGGGTCTTAAGCTTCAATTACTATGAACTAAAGCATAAAACATCCAAAGAGTCCCCAAAGTAAAATTCTGAATGTTTAAGCAATAAAGCACTAACTTAATACTTTGGCAGGGGTCTAACGTGATTCTTTTCAAAAACCGGATTTTTAAAAATCATGTATAAGCAACCTTTCAAAAATTTGGAGTCTATTAGAGAGCAGAGGGTTCTAAAAGTTTTGCACCTACCAAAACCACCTGGAAGGCTTGTTAAGATACAGATGGTTGACCTCACCCTTCGAATTTCTGTTCCACCCGGTTCGGGATGGGGTTTGAGAATTTGCATCCCTAACCAATTCCCAGCTGATGCTGATGCTGCCAGTCTAGGGACCACACTTTGAGAACCACTCGCAGAGCAGAGCAGAGCAGAGCACAGGAGAGCACAGTCTTCCAAGTTAGGGTGAGCCAGGCTGACCCGACTCTGCCAGTTCCTGTCCTTAAAATCTAGGTTAAGTGATTTAGCATCTCCAAGTCTTAGTTTCTTCATCTATAAATGAGGATACACGCATTACTGCTGTCCCAGGATCTTTGTACAGACTAAAGGAGAAACATGCATGTGAATTATTTAGAACATAGTAGATGACTGGTAACAATCAGTTCCTATTCTAAATAGGATATGGCAAAAATATAAGTAAAAGATTAAAGAGGAAACTTCTGTGCATCTTATTCAGGCACAGATTTCCTCTAAGAAAGGTACTATCACCGAGTAAAGATGTGCATGCATTCAAGAATCAAACATCAAACAACTTATTAAGGGCTGGGGGCTGAGTATCTTTTCCAATAAAAGACAGTCCAGCTCCCATAGTGGGGATATAGCTAGGGCCACCTAGCTCTTTTATGTTCTGTTAAAAAAAAATCCTTAAGCTTCGATACGTAGAGAATAACCTACATTTTTCGTCTTCATGCATGTAACTATCTAATTGAATTAACACATTGTGTAAGTGTATATAATATTTTATCTACATGGAAGAAAATATGAAAAAAGAAACCCTTAAAAGTCACTATCTCTGCATAGTGGGTAATGGTTATTCTATTGTTTTGACCTTTCCTGTCTATCCCAGGTTTTTTTGGAGTAGGTAATAAATGGGCATTCCCTTTTAATCACAGAAAGACCTTTGAATAAATGTTAACGAAACAAACAAGTGGGGAATCACAAGTTCCCAAGGCCATTATGCCACTCTGTTCCTTTTCTTTGGAGGGAATCAAAAGGAAAGGTGTGAGAGAGGCTTCCAAAAAGAGACATTTGGGGAAGTTAAGCTTCTCTTGGGTGACCATGACCATGCCAAGGAGCTAAAGAAGGAGATGGTATTCAGTCCATCAGAGGAAAAATAACTGAGGCCAGGATGCTCCAGAGCCAAGCAGCATGTGTGACCCAGATGTATAAAAGGGTTTAAAGCGGCTTAGAAGGACTGCACTACTCCTATCTGAGCCTGCTTCAAAGAAGGGCAGAGGGGACTCCATTTAAAATAAAGTTCTTTACCTTTCTGGCTCACGTACCCCTTTGAGAACCCAGCGGACCTCTACAACCTTGTACTCAGTCACACACACAGGGACCTTTTGGGTGGGAGGGTCAGCCATCTAAAGTTGAACCTATGTGTCGTCTGTTAAGAAACTCTGACTTCAAATAACAGACGAGGAAAGTATTAATGAGAAAGGCATTTAAATCTTTAGAGACGTTACCATTTTCAGTACAAAAGATGTTAATACTTATGTTATTTTAAATAATAAATATTACTATGATGCTGCGATGGTTATGCTTTGCTGTTTCGCCACAGACCAAAACAAAACAAAAATGCCTTGTCATTGTTGCAGGAAATCCTAAGTGAAGGATCATGGTCTGATCAACTCTTGGGCTCAGTCACATACGTCCAGAAGCACCTGATTATGGCAGCTACTATTCCTGTTGTCCCTTGAAGTAGTTTATACCAACCACAGAGCAAATGTCTTAATGGAATCAGTGAGTAGAATCTTGGTATTTATGGACTTAACACTAAGGAGGTTTGACCATGAGAGACAGAGACACCACATGCTGTGTCCTACAGAGATCTACCATTTTGCTGAGATCAAGATTTGCAAGGCTTCTCTGGAGGAGTCATCTAGCTAGTGACTCACCACAGCCAAACACGTGGAATTTACATCTCATTGGAACAAGGGCCTTTTTGGCTCTTTGGAAGGTTTCCCACTGCCTTCTCTAATCTGGGAGAGAAAAATATGCAGTGGGTCACCCCCTTTTAAAATGTATTATCACTTTTCAATGTGGGTCTTTAGTCGCTTCAAGAAGAAGGGGCGAGAATTGTCTGAGTCCACTCTGGGATTCATGCTCTCCGAGACACGACCTCATGAGAGTTTGCCCTTTCCTAAGTAAAATGATGGAAAATTCCATGCATTGAGAGCACATTAGGATGCAAAACATCTTCAAAAATGATTGATTTCATCTCCCTGATTTTTGACTAATGAGTATGCATTCTATTCATAAAGATCCACAGGGACTTTCACAGCATCCCTGAAGAAGCTAAATAGTCCCAAATGAAAAATCCATATATGTAGGAGTTATCAATCCCTATTCTTTTTCTTAGGATTGCTCAGTTGTAGTCACTGAAGACCTTCGATCGGCCAGCTCTGCCCTGAGCCGATAAACAAGTTCTAGCATGTAGCTCGGTCATTAGCTAGCAGGTAGTAATAAATCTTGCCAACCCAGAGTGAAGTGTGCTTGGGGAGGGTTTACCATTTGGCTGCCAGGCCTCATCTGCCTAATCCAGATGACCAAACCAGCCTTTCTGGCTTCATGTATAGACCAGGATTAGGGCCCTACAGCCCAGGGTGGAGCCCATACACGCTGTCTCATTTTGTCAGCCTTCTCTTCCTAAGAGATGAATCTGTCCTCCATGTCAGACTCACCCAACCAGACTGATCTTCCCAACCCCAGCGTTGTCACTGCCCTGATGCATGATGCTCACCATGTCACGCCATCTTAGCTATGGAAATCAGAGACGAAGAATGTTGGGACGTAGTCATTGTGGCTGGTGATCATTCCTCCATATTTCTGATTTGTAACCATCATATGTCTTAAACTATGTCTTCCTTAAGGGAAAAGATAACCCAGTGGAGTCACATCGCTTTTTTGTCAATAGATGAGTTTTCAGTTGATTTTTATCATTACTCTAGGAGAGTTCCCTTTTTGTTTCAAACACAAAATTTTACATATGATCTATGAGCTCTTTTAAGACATTTAATAATATTATTAGCATATAATGTAACAAAGGTTACTGGTAATCCCCATATTTCAAGCAAGTTATATTTCAATATTCTTTTAATTGTCTGAGTTTAGACTGTGGTTTTCTGTAATCAATAAAATATTTTAGACCAGTAAAAGAAACTTCCAAAATTTCTATTACATGTTTTAGTTTCTTTCAAGTCTCTCATTCTCTAGATGTTTTGTCAATAAATTACTTATTCAAAGGTGACTGCTTTCAGAAAAATTTCTGTTAATATGTTTAGCCATGTCTGAGTCATGTCAAGTAAGAGTTAGTGCTTCAGCCATAAGTGAAATACTTTTTTTTTTTTTTAACTACTTCAGGCAGAAACTGTTGATTTATGGAAGTTGAGTGTCCTCGTGAAACTGATTCTCAGCGTAGAATAGTTTATTATTGTAACAACAAAAATGTTTTAAAAGCAGTTGCCTTAGGAGAAATCTAATTTGATTCTAAGTAACATCTTTTTTATTTCTATTTTTTGAAATCACATGATTCTTATTCTGGGATAACTGATTAGCAGGTAACTATCAAAATACAAGTCCTTGTAAAAAGAAAACTTCGCCAGGTTGTACTTTGACCTTTTTAAGTGTGCCAAATATATATAATGAGGGCATTAGCCCCACTACGAGAAAACTTAAGCTTTTGCACAGCTTTTCTTTGAGGCTGAAATCTATAACCTTAACATTGCAAATATTAGGTGTGTTTCTCTGAGGCTTTGGTATTGTTAGGAGTTTCACACTAAGAGCAGGTTGTTAGGGCAGAGAGCAAGGCAAAAACTACTTTTAAGCAGCTTTTGCAATTAGCACCTAATTAATGGGGTGTGAAGAGTGAGTGACCAGAGGTTCCCTAATATAACACAGTATCGCATCACTGGGTGTCTCATTACTCACTTAATCTTAGGCTTCCAGCAGCAGCAAGAACAGGCATGGAGGTCTGTCCTAGCAGAGCTGAGAAGAATATCCTGCTAAAAGGGAGGTGTGGTTCCTCGGAAAACGCAACCAGTAATACTCCTAATTCTATTATACCTGAGGTTGGCCGTCTCGGAAAGAATGGGATAAGCACTTCTTTCATTTAGGGAACTCTTGATTTCTGCTCCCTATAAACTGCCTTCTTTCAGACCTTTTAGATATGACAAAACGCTGTTTCTCAGTTTTGGTTTCTCAGGTTTTGCTGTGCCTGTGAATATTTCAATCCTCAAACAGAGCTGATTGATGGTACCATGGCTTCTCAGCAGGGCACCCTGGTGAGTGGTATACCGCCACATACCGCCACAAATAGCCCCTCTAGACCTATCACTGTCTGCTGCCTTTCCTAGAGGCTTAGTTTAGGTACACATTCCATGGAGGAATGAATAAGAGGAGAATGGATATAAAGAGGTTCCTTCAAATGCACATATAAGTGAGATTATACAGCATTTTTCTCTCTCAGTCTGACTTATCTCACTTAGTTAGCATAATGCCCTCAAGCGTTGTAAGCAAAATGGCAGGACTTCCTTCTTTCTTGTCCACGCATAATATTTCAGATACTGTAGGATACGCTGCAAAATGGCTTAGAAAATGGATCTCATATGTTCTTACCACAAAGAAGAAATGCTACTTATGGGACACCATGGAGATGCTAGCTAAGGATATGATGGTAATAATATTTTAATATATCAATGTATCAAATCAACATGTTATACACCTTAAACTTAAATAATGTGATAAGCCCATCATATCTCTACAAAAAGTATTTTAATTAAAAAAAGATCCTTTAATATTTCTTTTTTATATTTTCAAATTATCTTGCAAAGTGGGGCTCAATTCATCATGTGGACCTTGGGTAAATTCCTTGACTTTTCTATGCCTCACTTTCTTCCCATGTAGAAGGCAGGAAACACCTGGCAAAGATCAGAGGAAATCCTGTATGTAAATGTTCTTTGTTCATTGTTGATTGCTTAAAAGTATTAATATGTTTAGGTAGAAGGCCTTCCACTGCAAAATGGAGATGAGAATCCTAGGAAGGTGCAGGGATGGCCGTAAAGAAAGAGACCACAGGGAGAGAGTAACAGGGGGCACAGAGCTGGGGGTTTATAGTTGGTTGGGTTTGCAGCTCCCTGATATCACCAAGACACGGGATGCACTGCATCGCTCTGTTGAGGCATCCCTGGGCTACACTTCGTCCTGTGGCTACGATGCACTGCCACGTACAAGCAGCCTCCTTTTCCGACATCCAGGAGAAGTGAGTGTTTCTTGGAGAAGCTCTCACAGCAGGGCAGAGGAGAATCTTCATCAAAAGCCCCCGACAACTCTCTCTTCTGTCCTCCACAGTCTGCACTGAGTCATGTGTCCAGAGATGAACCAGGAAGATGAGCTTTACTGCTAGAACCACTCCAGTCAGTACCAAACTACAGCTGAGATGAACCACCCAAACCACCTGGCGGAGACGTAGGATGGAACTGTCCAGATAACCTCAGCATAGAGCACTTTTTCCCTATCTCTTAGGTGAGTGCCAGGTTACTTTTCATGTTTCTGCATATCTAGTGCCAAGGGTACAAACCTTGTCTAGTAAAAAGCCAGTGTTTTCAGGAGATGCCCAGATCCTGTAGGATCCAGAAATATTGAGAGACTAGGGGAAATTAAATCAAATACCAATGTCAAGGATCAAAAATTTCTGAAGTCTTTTAGTTACTCAATCATTCCAAATAGTTATACATGAATTCATGATAGTGCAACATTTAGTAAACTCTAATTTTTATCTCCATAAATATATATATAATGTAAATTTATATATCTCTATATATTTCGTATTAAATAGGAATTAAAAAAAATCTATGGACTCTATTCATTAGAATGGGATACAACGAAATCACTTTTATGTACTCTAAAGCCAGTCTCAGAAAAACCTATAAAGATTTCTAATTCAAAGTTTTATTTAAAAGGGATATGAAAGTGTGTGGCTATTTTAATTGGATTAAATGTGACTTTCCTCTAGGTCATTGATTTCAGCTGGTTTGTAACTAATCACGTGCTTCTTCAATAGAGGTTTTGCTACAAATAAGATAGTGCTGTCTGTACGTTGTTTTCCAATAAAGGGAACATGTTTGGTTAAAGAAAAAGCTAGTATAATGCAAATGAATTGCCTTGTGAATATTAAAAACTGTTTTTTAAACTAATTTTGCTAGCCAGTTCCTTTTTCACAGAATTAAGGGATTATAGATTTGACTTCAGATGATGGTACAGAAGTTATAATATTTGAAAAACCTTTGATTTTTCATACTTAGTATTTTCTTTAAAATACAAATTTAGGGGACACCTGGGTGGCTCAGTGGGTTAAAGCCTCTGCCTTCTGCTCAGGTCATGATCCCAGGGTCCTGGGATCGAGCCCCGCATCGGACTCTCTGCTCCGCGGGGAGCCTGCTTCCTTCTCTCTCTCTGCCTGCCTCTCTGCCTACTTGTGAGCTCTTTCTCTGTCAAATAAATAAATAAAAATCTTTGAAAAATAAAATAAAATAAAAATTTAAATGTTATTAAGCCCTTACTTTTCTCAGTAGTTTTGGTTTCTGCTCTGTACTCCCAAAGGCTGATCTCTGTCCCACACCAACTGGGCCTTCTTTCATTTCCTCTTATAGGGGACATTTTATCTAAGAGACAAAGCTGTGCCTTATACTTAAGTTCCTTTGAAAGACCTGAGTTCAGAGGAATTAAAATTAAAATTTCAGGTACAAATTTTCCCTTAAAATGAAGCCCCCAATCCTTTATTTTTACTCATATGTTCATAAGTATTTCTAGAAAGAGCATGGACAAGGACATTTAACTGTACTGAGTCAATGCCCAAGGAATTATTCATTAGATTCTATTTACAGATCAATTCAGTCACTTTGCCAACAGTTATTAAAGGGTTATTAAAGGGACTTATTAAAGTCCCAATGTTAGAGGGACTTAAGAGACGAAGAAGATCTTTTATCTGGGTTCTGGGAGCTTACAATGAAACCTGATTGGTTAAAAAAAAGAAGGAACATTTAGGATTCACCCGAAATCATTCATTGTCTAAAAATGAATGAATTTCATATATTCAGTGATGACTAGAGAAAGCACTTAACTATTTGTCTTATGTCACTCTGTTACATCAGATAAAGGCCCTCCCGGGTCTGTACAGTGATAGGCACTATGTGGAATTAGCACAGAACGATCCTTATTGACCCTCCATAACTCAGGGGGCAGGTGGAAGGAAGCAGTAACATGGGTTACAAGAGGAATCACAGGTGGTCACTGAGCTTCTCCTATATGCTCAGGTTAGGCATGGGGAATATAAAGAGATACACAGTGTATCTCTGTGTATCTTTACACAGAGTCTTCTAAAGTCCACAGAAGCCTATAGGTATGGAAGACAAACCATTTCCAATATAAAAGTGTGTGTGGGGTTGGGAGACAGTGCGGTCTTTAGAGATCTCTCGCCCTGCAAAATGGCTGTCACGCTGCATTGCTCCGTAAATGTCTGTGCCAATGAAACAATGACAAGTAGTGAAGTGACCACCCTGAAGGACCATCTCCACAGTATCGCCTTCTGTCTTTGGAGACTTTCCTTCAAGCTTCCCTTCCTCGCCCATTCTCGTGTCTTAATATTCAAGTCCGAAGCTGGTTACGAAGAAACTGCTTAAATTGGTGGCATGGACTTCAGTCTTACAAACAAACAAAAGAACAAAAGAACAGACAAAGCTGATGCTAAGGTCTCCTTTGCTCTTAAAGCACTCAGTAGTGAGTGTGCCCCAACGTAGAGGGCTGGAGCTCAGGAGAAGTTGAAACAAACAAACAAGCAAACAAAAACAGGTGAGAAGAAACATCCCTCGGCCAACTCTTTAATACTTCTTTAGGCAAGTAGGGATACGAGCGCCCACTCAGCTGCTCAAAGTTCTGTGTGATTGATATCTGGAGCTGCACCGTGGTTATATTCTTATTTGCTATTATGTCATCGATTTTATTTGAGGTATCGGGCAGATTTGTGTACAGCTTACACCATTCAGAAGGACCACTAGAGCCTGTCATTTAGCATTAAGGTGGACCATAGGAGAAAATGTGCCCCAGCAGGCATATCTCAGCTTGTGATTTAACTCAGTCTGTGATCTTAGTGGAATAATTTTTCCCCGGAAGTGGAAAGGCACAGAGTTCCTGTCAGAAGACCACGGTGCTTTTCCTTTTATGATTGACCTGTCGTCCCAGAAAACAAGATGGCACTGAGGAGTTTGCTGGGCTGCAGGGAGAGGGCTGGCTAGGCTAGACCTGATTTTTCACGCTACTTTTCCATTACTAGTCACCTTTCCCCTCATAATATAATGCCATAACACCTAGTTGCTTCAAATAACAATACAATATTTGTCTATGATTTGTACAATTGATGATTTGGGCCGGGCTCCACTGGTCAGTTCTGTGGGTCTCCTCTGAGGTCATGGATGAGACTGCCATCATCTGGTGGCTTGACTGGGGCTGGAGGGTATAAATAGGCTCTGTGTGCATATCCAGCAGATAGTAAGATGGCAGCCAGACTACCTTGGTTCTTCTCCATTGGCCTCTCCAGAAGTCTTGCTGTTTCCTTCCTGGAGACAGCATTCTAAGAAGGTGGGAGAGGAAGGTCAAAGACCTCTTGAACCTCAGCTACAAGGTCCCATGGGGTTGTATCCACCATACTGTACTAGTCAAAGTAAGATACAGGGCCAGCCTAGATAGAGGGAAGAGGGAAACAGAGCCCTTCCTTTGAGAAAAGCTATGAAGTACCAGTGGTGATTCTTAATCTACCAAACTTCCTTTGCTCAAAAAACATGAAATCTATAGTGGTTTCCAAATACTTAATAATTTTAAATTTAATACTTAAATATAACCCCAACTTAATAATTAAGGAGATAATTGTTAAACATGTAAATGAAAATGAGCTATCTTCTTAAGTGATTTCTTTCTTTCTTTTTTTCCATATGCTGCAAACAGTATTATAATTTTCTTCTCTTGATAAGGGCTCTGAGGGTGAGGTCGTTTTTGAAATGTATTGCATGCTATAACATATTTTATTCCCATGTAGAAGCCTGTGGAACAGAATGAGAATTACTTGAGCCTAAATGGAAATGGAAAACTTTAGGCTATTTTCTCTTTCTAATAGCTGAATAATGTGGCATGAGTCTAACACCAGTCACTTCAAAAAATAGAAGAAACAACAGAATTTTCATTGTATTGCTTTCACTCACACCTTTGCCCCCCTAGGAATTTCTGAAAGGCTGATCAGAAATAAAAGTATGCTCTTCAGAGAAAATGCAGTTAAGACTTCTCACCATACACAATACCAGCTTCATCTTAAAAACAAAATTATATGCCAGTCTCATTACTCTTTCAAAATAGGATTTACTTTGCACAAATGTTATCACCTCCTCCCTTTTATCTCTGTTTCTGATTAGCTCTTGGAGGGGATGACACATCATAAAAGGTTTTTGTGCTGGGCTACCCTGAGTGGTTCTCAGTTTTCTGTCACGTCAGCTCCCTGTAATGAGAACCCAGTATTTTAACATTATTGCTTGTCCGGTTGTCATTGATGATAATGGGCTACTTTTATGGCCCTTTTTGACACACAAAATAATGCATGATACCACTCTGCGCTGACCTCATTTTCTCAGGGCTAGTTCTGCCATATTGGTCAAGGATACAATGACTCCGAATTGTTATGGGAGCTACCTTTTTAACTATGCAAGGTTATCAGTCGAACAGATTCATAGCTAAACTGGAAATTCCTTCATAACGATCATCTTTCTCCATGACCTCTATCTCCAGTGGAGGACCTCATTGTATTTCCAAGCAAGTCTGAAGATCTGTTACACACACAGCTCCTTTGGTAATATACAGGTTGGGAGAAGTAGAGAAGAGAAACCTGGAAGTGTTGCATCGTGACTGCAAAGTGAGCCATCAGGGAGGATGAAAAAAATTGACTGTGTGCCATCTGAAATGATCAAGTTATCAGGGATGACATTGATACACAGTCTCCTGATACCGGCAACAAACCAGAATGATACCGAAGGACTAAACATGAGCCAGCTTTGATTTGTCGGTGCGTTGCTCTTATTTTGACATCTTGGTAAAATTGTCACATCTGTTGAAATTCTGTTTGAAAATTAGCCATAGCAAACGATCTTATTTTCACAAATTGTGTACGCTGGGATTTTCCTACGATGAGTCATCAGCCCTCAGAAACAATGAAGTGTCACAACAATTCCAAAGATACCATCTGTTGAGGGGAGATGATCCAAAGACAAACATACATCATTTAGCACAGCTATTTTTTAAATGACCATTGATTCAAATCAAAACACTTCGAATCTCCTCTGAACTGTTATTAACAGCACAGATATTGGAAAAATGCAACTGAAGTGGTATGCATTGATAACATCTGCTAAGACTATAGATGGTGTTTATTTAAGCATCCTCTCTTGGGAACAGCTGACATTTGAAAATGTGGAAGATATTTACCTCACCTGTGTCCTCCCCACCTGGTGTTTACAAAATTTTCTCATCGGAGACTAAACTACTGAAAACTTAGATTTTATTCAGGAATCATAAATAAATGAAAGTGTTTATCTACAGCTTTTTGTTCATTAGCTAGAATATGGGAAGTCATTGCAGAAAGAATATATAAGGTCCCCCAAACCACTAACATCCTTTTATAAAAGCACTCTTCTCCACGGTGCATGATTTTACTTATTTTATAATTCTCATAGTGATCTTGGAAAATCTAGAAGACCGGGGCAATCTCTAATAAAACTAGGTGATTATTCACTTGTAAAAGTAATATCCAAGCAGAAGGGAAGGAACCTGAAAGCAAAATGATGATACTCAATTTGGGAGATAGCTATACTTGATGTGAAAAAGACAATGTACATGAACCCATTAAATCCCAGATACAAGATATTATGAATTCTCCTTGATGGATTTCTCCTCAAGAAATCTTAAATAGTGGGGGCGCCTGGGTGGCTCAGTGAGTTAAAGCCTCTGCCCTCGGCTCGGGTCATGATCGCAGGGTCCTGGGATTGAGCCCCGCATCAGGCTCTCTGCTAGTGGGGAGCCTGCTTCCCCCCGCCCCTCTCTCTGCCTGCCTCTTTGCCTACTTGTGATCTCTCTCTCTCTCTCTGTCAAATAAATAAATAAAATCTTAAAAAAAAAAGAAATCTTAATTAGTGATGGGTTAAAACCTGTCAGATAGAACAACTGTCACATGGCATTTGAGAGTTTGATTGGAAGTACCTATGGCCATTACTGTGAAATATTCCATTTAATCCAACAAACTGGGCTTATAGACTCTCTTCTGTTTATTTTCTGTCCGAAGAGCAAGGAAGAGATCATGTCTAATTTATAGTACACTGAAACCACCCTATAGAACTTCATGGGGTTACAGAAAAAGCATCTGCAAAATAAACTAACTTGTTACTCCAGGTTTTTACCATCTGGATTCAAATTTCAAAGGATATATGAATCCATGTCACCCAATAAGAGACCTTCCAGAATAGCAAACACACATGTAGGTAGGGTTGTTGATTTATGTGTTTATTCCATCATGTACTCATTCAATGGTGCATTTAGTCTTTCAACAAATATTTAGGGATTGTCTAGGATGTAGGTAGCCCTGGGGGTAAGTATCAAGACTATAGTGTGAGAAGGAGAGAATCCAGGTTACAGGGAGAAAATGCCTTTTTGCCAACCTCTGTTTGTGAATTGTGCGACTTGGGGTAAAGTTCATTAATATCCCTCATTATCCTTACATCAGATTGCTCTTGCAAAGAATGAGTTTGGACAAGAAAACCTTACCAACTGTGTGGAGGTTAAAAAGAAATATTACTTATTCAAGATGAAATGCAGATATACCAAGCCGAACCTAACTGAAGCTTGATTTTCAACCGTGTTATTATTTTAGGTGAAATGGAATTTATAACCATGTCTCTTGGGAACTTCTGGTATTGGACTCCATTTTATGGAGAAAGCAATAGGGTTCAAATATTTACCAGCTGTTTCATCTTAACTTCTCTGAAGCTGTTTCTTCATTTGCAAAATGGAGATAATAATATCGATCTGAATGGGCTCTTGTGGAGACTAGAAATAATTTATGTAATGTGCTTGGTGAATCGCCTTGTGTCTAATAGGGTCTCAGTAAACAACAGCTGACTCCAGCCACTATTAATATTAGATTCAAGCTCGGTGAAGCTAATGGGAAACTCCAACCTTGAGTAGAACACAATAGCATGGCTTTTGACTTATTTTAGTGAAAATGGCCAATTGAAAAAATAAATGTGGACAGTTGCCTAAAACCTCTGTTACTTAGATTTCTTATTTTTAAAAAAAGGTGAAATTTCAACTTAAAATAGCGTAGAACATGTGAAGTTAGCTGTATTCCAACTGAACTAAGCTTTCAAGTATCTTATGAAGTTTAAGCAAATGTTCATCACCTCTGACTTTGAACTGTTCACTAAGCTAATGGCAGACGATGTCTAGTACATGTTGGCAAAATCAGACATGCTAATATGTCTCTTCATCACTCCAAAGCATTGTGATGGTCTCCGCATCTGAAAGCTATGGTGTATTTTTCTGTTATGGCAGTAACATAACTTAATAAATGATGAATCTTTTTTTTTTCTTTTGGAAATATATTCCAACTTCTAAAGATTTGACTGAAGACTTTTACTTGAATGTGAAAAGCAAGAGTTGAACATTTTGATTTTTTCATATAAAACCAAATTGTACCCCAACCACCTCTCTCACTGTTTATTTTCTAAACATCCACTGGAGGTTAAAGCTATGATGGTTTAAATTTAGAGATTCGTTATCCTATGCGTACTATTTTATTGTTGGTATGATTTATTGTTTGACCAGATTGTTTCGACCAAAGAAATTATTTACAGTTTCTCCTTTTAGATTTTAAGATTTCCTCTTAAAATTTAGATTTAAGTAGTGTGTTTTTGTTTTGTTTTGTTTTGTCTTTAAAGATTTTATTTACTTATTTGACAGACAGAGATCACAAATAGGCAGAGAGGCAGGCAGAGAGAGAGAGGGGAAGCAGGCTCCCTGCTGAGCAGAGAGCCCCTGGTTGTTTGCTCTGTGTGATGTCAAATAATCCTCATTAGAACAAGGATGGTTGCAGCATCACAGAGACTGGGGATTGAAGGCCACCAAAGAAAACCAAGTGAGGTAGAAAAAAAACTTGGGTTCCAATCTGTGCAGTATGCCAGTATTTCTAAACATTTACAGCCAATCCCTCCATCAGTGGCAGACTACAAGAAGGTATCAGGACATCTGGCAGTTCTCATTTTTAAAACATTCTCTCCTCCTTTTACCCTTCTTACCCCCACTCTCCAATAACCCCCTCTGCCATACTTCTTCCTTTGCAAGCACATTTACGTAGAGGAGCAAGTCCTAAGTCACAGGGTGACTCTGATTGCCCCAACTCAGAGTGTTCTGGGGGGAAGTAACTTGCAATTGAAAAACATACTGCTATCTCTCAGGCACCCGCCTGTGATGTGTTCTGGCTGGGATTCCATAGAATGATACAGACCAGGGAGTCAAACCCATCTTGGAGGAACTCACTCAGATTGGCAACTAAGCTGATTTGCATTTGGGGAGGTGTGTATTTCATCTGTGACTACACACAATATTAGAATCCTTCTGTTGTAATAAAACTAGGGGCACAAGAACCCATAAAAGGATAAAGTTCACCTTCTAAGGCTTGAGGAAATAGAGGTCATGCTCAAAGTGGGGGTCATGCTCAAAGTGAAAAGATAGTGATTTACTCTTCCTATCCTTTCACCCTCTCCCAGATAAGATCTGAAGTCTTCAGAGAGAAAGGACCATGCTGGGAGGGTGTGGGAGATTACTTGCCATCTTTTCCTGCAGGAGCCTAAATAAGACAAGCAAGGTAACAAACCCAAACCTGTAATTCTCAAGGCTTTTTAGAGGCAGGGAGGGAGTTGAGCTGCGGGGTTGTAAAGCTCAGTTCTGGTACTTACTAGATGTGTGATTTTGGGCCATCTACTTAAACCTTTTGTGCCCCCATTTCCTCATTTGTAAAATGGGAATACTATCTAAACTTAGATTCTATCATCATCATAGGATTAAATGGTTAATACTTGTCAAACACTTAGAACAGCCCCGACTACAGAGAGGGCTCTGGCAGTGTTGGCCACATGCTTGACCTTTGAGATCTAAGAATACCTACTCAGTCCAGTTTGGCTAGTTGGTCTATCTACTCATCAGAGAGGGTTGACAGAGACTAAAGGGGTCTAGAGATAACTTTATCCCTGGAAGGAATCCAAAGGTATTAGTACTTATTTCTAGATACCAGATTGTATAATAAACTCCCTCATCTTTCAACAACACTGTGGATACATAATTCACATCTGATGCCTTGATGCAAAGAGGACTCAGAAATCTTGCCCTTCACAGGCTACCTAAAAATGGGTTTAGATCAGGGGACAATTATGGGATACCATATTAACAGAAACTTCTAGAAAGAACATATAATAATACACAAAATGGTTTTTAAAATAACCTCCCGTACACAGATGTTTTTATCTAGGCTCTACACGAGTTACCTTGAAAAGAACCAAGCGGAGAAAGGATTTTCTACAATCATTTCTAAATGAGGAAAATTTCCAAAGGAGGCTGTGCCTGCAGAACTTGCATTTGGAAAGGAAGTCAATGAAATGCAGATGAATAGGAGAGGGTGCCTATCCATCTGTTGAAAACAAATATGCCCGGTTGGACACAGATATATTTTTGCCCTTTACATCAATTGAAAAATGTGGCTCTTTTGGCTTTAATTCCATTTAGAACAGAGTATGTGCTGAATAAATACTCAGTACTTGATTAATTGATAGTGTCATCCCAATCTAGGATTGGGGCAGAAGTGGAAACAGCGGGATGTGCTTTCACATACTAATCCTCAAATATTCAACAATTCTGTTTTGGAGAAAATCCTTCTTGACTTGTGGCCTAGAGAAACAAGCACTCATCATTTCTATTTAATATGGATTTCTCCAGTAAAATAGTCTGAAGTTGACTAGTTTTAACATTGACATGACTAACATCACTATTTTGGCAGTAAGAAGGAAGAAAAATAATCACACTTGGATGTGGAAAACCAGGGTTCTTGATCCCAATCTATTCAATAGGTAATCTGTGCTGGATGAAAGATGATAATGATACATCCCCAGTGTGCTTGGAGAATCGTCGCAAGGGTCTAATGAGTGTGGGCTGCATGCTTGGAGGAAGCTAATATGGCCACCACCAAGGGAGAGAAAGAGAGAAGTTCAAGGTGGGTAGCATAGCAGTTCAAGGACACCAACTGAAGTAGAAGGTGGACAATAATAGGAGGTCTGGTGGAAAGAAATAGATATAGGGCAATATGTTTGCTTTATCAGGATGGTTCCCATGTCTCTCAAGCACCCAGAATTAGAGGGTAGGCGTTAGTTGTAGGCTGTAGTTAACTAGAGAAGAATTGAAACAGCCAAAAAATTGAAAAATTCATTGGGGTAGAGAGAGGAAGTAAAAAGACAGAATTATGAATAAAAGGGAGGGAAATGAAAATACGTTAATTAGGGCTGACTTCTCTATCAAGATGAAGGTGAAAAAAAATGAAGACAGAAAGAAAGAATATTAAAGCAGTTTTTATTAAGAGATATCTGTTCAGTTCTTTCAAGGTAAGGTTTATTATAAAAGGCTGCCTCATAAGAGTACAACAGTTGCCCAGACAGAAATAATATTGTGATGATTCTGATTGTTAATTTAAATGGGATGAATCCAAAGGACATGAAACTGGAGTAATATCACCCCATCTCAACATCCTGCTAAACAGCCCCCTGACTTGTATAGGACATGCTCATATAACCATTTTCTGTTCACAAAAACCAGTGAGGTGTCACCTAGAAATGTGATTTTGTGTTAAGGGACAGGAAAACAGTAATTCTAAACATTCTACCCGGTGTTTGTATTGTCATCAATGAGTAGATGACTCTGTTTTTCATGTAGGTGGGCTCTTGAGCATAACTTCAATGGCAGAAGGTACATCTTGTTGTTTGTTAATGTGCATGTGATTGATACCAATCTGCATAATAATGAATATTGAACCCTGTTGTCTTTGAAGATAGTGATCTGTGTAGATAATATTGCTTCCTTAATGTGGAGCTAGATTATAATATCACTGAAAATTCGCATTTGTGTTTGGCAGGTAGAAGCATCTGTGTGTTTCATTCAAGCGTTGCCCAACAAATAGCCAGCTTCCTTCTTTGCCCAACAAATAACCAGCTTCCTTCTTTACCTCATACTGGGAGGAAGATATCAAAAGGTATGTTGGTAGAGACAATAGAAAGATAATAAAGAGGGAAGAAACAGAAAGGTAGGGCAGCATAATAAAGCAAAGTGTGACCTGCCGGCCATTTTCCGCCTGGACAAGGGCATTCAAGGGACTCAGCCCTTCTGTAAGAACAATAGCATAGGACTTCTCAGGCAGAGATCTGCAAGAAGTTGGCATAGGTCACTGGGGGAGGGAAGGAGCAATACGGAAGTAGTTGTCATATAGAAAACTCAAAAGCCTAAGTGTGACAAATCTCTGTGTTCCCTAACACTAGCAGATGGTGGATGCTAAAGGAGGCAGCCTTTGGTTTTGGACATATTGCAGTTACAAAATCTAGGGCAAGGGAGGAGTTTTTGGAAGCTTCGTATTAGTCTTCCTTCTGGGACTATCCGAGAGACTGTACCAGAGGACAAAGACCAGAAGGAGTGAAGGAGCTTTGTTGAGTGAGACCAAGTGCCCATGGGGAGTTTCCCACGCGGGCCTGTCACACAGGACCACCTAAGGCACACTTCATTTGTGTGCTTCAGGAGTTAAAGTCTATATCAGAAAAGGTATTTCCAAGGTGGGAAAAAGGATGTAATACCACCACCCATAAAAAGAAAATGTGCAACATTTTGGGAGAGAAAAAAAGCACTGTAAATGTAGAACATTTAAGAGAAAATGCTTAGTGTGTGTGTGTGTGTGTGTGTGTGTAAGAAGCCAGATACAAAAAGCCACATTTTATAATTCCGTTTGTAGGAAATGTATAGATTAGGTAAAACCTTGGAGACAGAAAGCAGATTGGTGGTTGCCCGGGGCTGGGGGCAAGGGAGGACTAGGGAGTGACTGCTTAATGGGTAGGGAGTTTCCTTTTGAATGATAAAAAATGTTCTGGAACTAGATAGTGGTGATGGTTGCACAGCATGCTTAATGCCTCTGAATCATACACCTTAAAATGGTTGAAACGATGAATTGTATATCATGTATATTTTGTCAAACTTTTAAAAAGCATATGCACTGTATCAATCCATTTTTTCAATAAAAAAATGAAAATTATTTAAGTAGCCGGGGACAACACCAAAACAGAATGAGGCTCTACCTCAAGTTTCTGAGGAGAGGGTAACATGAGTTAAGATTCTGGAAAAATGTTTCCAGTCATTTTCCTTCTTGTTAATATCTTTGGCCCAACTAAGTGATATTTATGGTTTCTTCCACCTCTACAATTTGATGACTTTATGATTTGGTATATCAGGGCAAACTTTCCAGAAATAGATCATAGGGAAAGGGAGTAAAAAAAAAAAACAGTCTGTAGGAACAGAAAGGAATATATATCAAGATGAATTTAGAATATTGCATAACAATTCAAAATAAAACTATGGGAGATACATTGATAGTTAGACTTCAAATGTAAGAAAGTTCTGATGAGGAAAAAAGAAAATATATAAAAGAACAAGACTGGAGGAATGAACACAGGACAGGACTGTTCTAAGAAAGGGAGACACAGGACTTATTTAAAGATAGGTGATTCTGTTCAAACAAGAAGGAAAGGAAGACATAAAAAACCAGGATAATAATGCAGGGGGAAAAAAAAAGAACTAGAGAATAAATATTCCACTAGAGGTGGACTGACAGCTCCAGGCTGAGGAGGAAAGAGGGAAGCCAATGTTCAGAAGATAAGACTACAATAGCCAGGGTCAAAGGAGAAAGACAAGTGAACATTCAAAGGAAGGGTTTAAAAGCTAAATAAAATCTTTAAGTGAGAACACTCAATAGAAGTAGAAAAATCATCACAGTGGTAGATGGTTTTTATGAAGACCATGGAAGAGAGAGGTGAAGACACTGGAGCAAGAGTAGTGAAAAAGGAAGACCTTGAGGAAGACTTGGTTTCAAATCAATGAGATGAATGGAAATATTAAACAAAATGAATTTCTGATGATTTGGAAGGGTGGCATGGTAAGAAGGATAAAGAGGAGTAGTAGGCTTAAGAAAGAAACATGGAAAGTTTGACAATTCTGTAGCAAGAAAAAACCCCAATAATGGTGATGTTTGTAATGGCACAGTTTCGAGGACAATGAAACCTATATATTTTTGTGTATAAATGCGAGCTGTTTTGGGAGGTCAAAAAGTAAAGAATGGTAGATGAAAGATATTCCTAATAAATCAAAATAAATTATGGCATATAATCATTCTTGGCAACTGTGTCAAGCATTATATTAATGTCCTCTCTTTGCATGTAAGGAAATTAAAATTCAGTTTTCACAATTCTGGGGTCACAGATGGCAAAGTCAGGATTTTACTGTGGTTCTACTTCACAATAATGTTCATCCAGTTCTTCCCATCATAGTAGTTTCCCTAAAGATTCTTCTATAAGATTTTTTGGTTGATTTTGATCACCATCTTAGAAATGGGTGTAAAAACCCATTTTTTGGTTTAATTTTAATTTTATTACCTGGCTTCAGCACGCTGCATTTTTTGGACCTATTCCATTGCCAAGATTCTCAGAATTCCTCCCCCTCAAGAAGCATCAGCTAGTAATAGTGCCACTGTATGAATATCTCATGCCTCCCTGGGAGCTTGACTTACAGACACTCCTGTAAAGAAGAAAACATAGATATAACTGGAATGGACAATTCTTTATCACTGCCTATTGTTGGGTTGTTCTGCTGTTTTCAGAACTGAGCCATCTACTGGTATGCTGTTTGCATGGAGAAGGTATTTCTGAGCTCTAAAGCGACTGATTTAGAAGTAATCATCTAAAACACCACCCATTTATTTTAGGCAGAAGATTACTTATGATCTATGTCCATCATCTCATCCCTTGTAGCTAATTAGTTCCACTGACCTTTGTGGCTATTGATTTCTCTTCTGAATGTTGTCTTATGAGAAAAATTCAAGATTTTGTTTACATCTTGTTTGCTGCTATGATTAGTTCTTTTCAAGAGATTGTTCACCAGTACTAATCACCTGATGGCCTTCATTTCGTCTTCCTTTTGAGCCTCTGAAATAAGTATTATTAGCCTTACTATATAGATGAAGAAACTGAGGCTCAGAGAGGTTGGATAATTTATCCAGGGTCATTGTACTTCTAAGAAACAGAAGTTAATATCAAACTTCCAATTCCAAAGCCTTCACTAAATATCAGCAAAATAGAAGCAAACTAATAAATAAAATATGTAAGGCTAGATATTTTTCATTCACTTATAATCATGGTGGGAATGAATGGTGGGAAATTGAAGAGTGGGAATAGCCCCAGCCCTAGAGAGCTCCAGAAGATAAAGAGAATGATAGACTTAAAATAAAATAATATGAATTAAACTCAGTAGGTTCAAAAGATTAAGGTAACCTGGGAGGATTGAGGAAGGCATCAAGCAGAAAGAAACATTCTGCCTTTTGTTGAGGATTGAAAAGCATTTATTAGGAAGATAGGCCCATGAGAGTGGGCGGGCATGAAATGGCATATCTACTTTTACTGCCCAAGTAATTTTCCTGAAATTTATAAGTTACATTTTCTATTTATTTTTTATTTTTAATTTTTTTAAGATTTTATTATTTATTTGAAAGACAGAGATCACAAGTAGGCAGAGAGGCAGGCAGAGAGAGAGGAAGGGAAGCAGGCCTCTTGCTGAGTAGAGAGCCTGATTCAGGACTCCACCCCAGGACCCTGAGATCATGACCTGAGCTGAAGGCAGAGGCTTAACCCACTGAGTCCCACAGGTGCCCCTACATTTTTCTATTTCACTTGATTTCACCTTGCATGTAAAACACAATAAACTATTATTTGCGCACTTTTCTGTTACCAACATAAAGGATAATACAGCCTTGGCCAAACTCACCCTTAACATCCTCAGACCACCAAATTAGGGAAGTTCTTCTGAAGAGGGGAGTCCTGTCTGCTAGGATAGAAGGAATGATGGATAACTCTCCTCAGTAACCTCAGAGGGCAAGATTAGTTTTGAGGACTTGAGGTTTCTCCTATGTGAATGTCCAGCACCTATGAGCTTTGACAATAAAAAATTGCCCTGGCTTCAGAATAGTTTCTGGAGGCACAACCACCTCTGTCAAGCACAAGGGAAGGTCACAGATGGATCCACGAAACAGGCAGAATCACGAAAATATGGACGTTTGTTGATGAATCAAAGTGAACAGAGAGTGACCCTCTGCTATCCTCACTTAAATCACTCAGTTAGGTAAAATATCAGGAGACAAGAGATCAGACTAAGCATTTGTGACCAGTAAGGACAGGTGGAATCAGCATAAATTTATCATAATTAATATCATCATCATTAGTACCGTTGAGGTCTTCTCATCTAAACATCCTGGAGCAGGAGATTTAAAAGGCATAGCTTATGACTCTAGATAGGACATGAGCAAAAAAAAAAAAAAAAAAATAGCATATTCTTTTAGCTTTTATATTTCTGTATGTATTACTTAAGTATAATAGAGTAATAGGTACCCCATTCTCGAAAGCTTAAACATGGAGCACCTGGGTAGCTCAGTAGGTTAAAGCCTCTGTCTTCAGTTTAGATCATGATCCCAGGGTCCTGGGATCAAACCCCTCAATGGGCTCTCTGCTCTGCGGGGAGCCTGCTTCCTCCTCTCTCTGCCTGCCTCTCTGCCTACTTGTGATCTCTGTCAAATAAATAAATAGAATCTTAAAAAAAATAAATAAAGCTTAAACATAAATATCACTAGCTTATACGGCAAATCCTTGCCATTGAGATATCTCACATTTTCAGTATTTCAAACTTATTGGTCCTCCATTTTCAATAAATTTAGGTATTTTATTTTTAAAATTAACTAATTAGTTTTCATTATGGTAAAACCTACATAACATGAAGTTTATCATTTAAACCATATGAAATATACAACTTGACGGCATGGAGAACATCTACAATGTCACGCCACCATCACTACACTACTGTCTGGTTCCAGAAATTTTCCCCCATCCCAAAATGAAACTCTGCACCCATGAAAAAGTCCTTCCCATTCCTTTTTCTCCCAGTACTAGGTAACTTCTTTTAGACATTCCTAGACATTTTATTCACCAAGCTGCACCTCTAGTGCGGGACATTTCTTGAGTAATGGCTGAGTCTGGTGAATGTTGAATGTGCTCATCTTAACTCTGCCCTGTTAACCTGTTCTCCTGCACCATTTATACATTCACTGCAAATCTGAGGGATCCTTGAAAAGCTCAGATTTTATGCTCCTTGAATATTAGGGTCTATTCATTTGGTTATTTTCTTATTAGGTTCTCAAACACAATGGAGCAGGTATACACACTCACATCTAAACTCATGCACACACCAACAGGAAAATCTACTGACTTCAAGGGCAAGTTTCACTGCTTGTGTTAGGCCAAGCCAGGCATAGGCTGGTAATTTAAAGTTGCTTTGCTTTCTAAATTGCAGGTTAAAGCACTAAGAAAAGAGTCTCAGAATATAACTGAAATCTTCATTGATTAAGAAAACAAACATCTTTTGAAATGAAAAAACAAAGATGATCTAGAGATGTTAAATTTGAGACAGAGAAAGGACTTTGCCTATGGGTCAAAACAAAACAAAACAAAGCAAAACTGAGAATGTAGAAGGTTCCCTAAGTTGGGGTAAACACTAAGTATTCAATCAATAACAAATGTCAGTTTAAAATGGAGGGGGAAAGCTTTGTCATCTCTGCAGATAAGTTTTATATCTCAACTCAGCGTTCTGGAAATATCAGAACATACGGGGATTAAAAAAAAATTGGAATGAAGGGGGATTAATGGAAAAACAATTTTATCTGTCAAAGATCACTACAAAGCAAACAAAAAACAAGCAAACCAAAGCGACTGTAAAGGGCATATTCATCAATAATCCTGGCTGCATTTTAAAGGTGCACGGATGCCACAAAAACATCTCCATCATCACATAAATATAATTTTATTGTTTATCTGAGTTGGGGATGACATTTACTGCCTCACACACTCCCTCTTAAAGCATCGTGTTTACTTATATCGCACTGTTTTTCAGAATGTTTGCGTTTGGAAAAGAACACCTCCTGCATCTTTGCTGAACCTTAAATAAATTATGCATTAAATCGTATTTTTGCTATTAAACATTTTTTGTACCAGGGACAAATGCTTTAAATCCACACCCAACATTGGATATTTCCATTAATAATTTAAGAAAAAAATTGCTTGGACACCACTATCTACACTTCATGAATTTATAGTGAAACATGATTAAATGAATCCACAGCTAGGAATCAAGCCATTGAACAAGCGTACATTTGCCAAGATGGCCTATAAGGATAATTGGATCTTCTAAAAGAAAACATTTGTTAAGCAAATCAATCAAATTCATCTAGCCTGACACAACTGGTTGTCATTCTTGCATAAAATGAAATTTATATTACATGAATATGTATTTGAATCAGAGGAAATATGATAGGAAGAATACAGTCATTTAACAGTGCTTCTTTTAATGCGTGGTTGACAGGTAAATTTTTATTTTTGTAAGGAGCCGAAGTGCCTGTTGATACCACTCCAAGACAGAGTCCATTTTGGACTAGTTAAAATTATGTAACTGATGACTGACTTTATTGTTTTTCTTAATTTAAGTTTACTTGAGATGTTTGTACGATCAGAAGAGAATTCTAGAAGTTACACCCAAGCTACAACAATACCCCCAAATAATGAGGGTAGGAAAATTAAGGATGCTACTTAAGTTGATAAACAGTAAGGGAAACTGAACAGTGAGAAATATCCATGGGAGCATCTGTTCTTCCATCTCTGAGCTTTCCATGCTCAGATGACATTTTCTGTCTAAAGAAAGAGATTTCCTTTAGGACCGGGCTAGTTCTCAAGAGAATTTTAGGAAAGTTTCCACAATCTATAAAAACAACAGAGCCAAGTACCATAAGGGAAATGACCTATTTTGGTGGTTAAAAAAAGAGAAATGTGTCAAAGAGAAAAGCCCACCCTTTTGTACAGAAATTCAACATTAATATGAAGCAGTGTTAATTCACTCTATGGGTCAGACTGTATTCACTGATATGGGTATTTTCTCTTACATAGACTTCTGTCTATCACAGTAACATTTGAAAACAAGGCATTATTCAATTCAGTTGCCTAAATTTTTATTTCCAGATCAATATTATGATTGTTTATGTTGATAAATTTTAAAAAGTTACATTTCTAAATTCATCAATTGCTTTCCGTATTAAACTCTGCATTATTCTTGTGTGTTTTGTAATTATGAGACTATTTGAGAAGTGAAATAGCACCATTAATCTTTTTTTTCCTACTGATGGTTCATTGTGCTTTAACACATTTTTTCATGAATTTATGTTTATGTTCTAACTTAGGGACCAATTCTTTCTTTCATTCTTTATTTTGGAAGAACATGTCACTGTCTTGCCTCTTGCCTTTCAACATCTTTTGAAACCTACACGTTCCAGAGCCCTGCACCAAGCAGCCAGCCAGGTACAAGGCAGGCAACTCTGCTCCTACAGTAGGTTGATCATTGCCAGCTCATCTAGGAATGACTGGTCCTCTCTTTCTTAATCAAAGCATGTTTCTTGAAGGCCACAAATGATAAGAATCACTGAAGCAGTGCAAGTTTTTATGCATAAAGCCAAGTGATCTTGGGTGATTAGCAAGTCTTGAAAAGCTGAATTTTGAAGGTCAGAAAAACTTGCTTATACAGAGTCAGAGTCAAGGTCAGAAATTTCTACGGAGTGCTAATATGAGACAGGTGCCTTCTATTCCTGGCAGTGTTTCTGAAATCTTAAAATCAGACATCTTAAAAATGTCCCTCAACAAAACACCTAGAAATGCTGGATGAGATTCTAAAAACACCCTTTTAAATGCATAAGAAGGTAGAAAGATAATAAGGAAAATCCCCAGGTGCCTAAAATCCAAGATAAAACTAAAAGGCAGCAGGTGCCCAAGCTGCCAGATGCAGTGGGAGACCCAAGGCTCTGGGTTTTCGTGGCCTTTTGAGAAAAGGTGAGGCCTGCCAGCACCTGTGCCAGGTGAAAAACAGACCCACACCCAAAGTCTCAAAAACAGGAAGCCTGAGGGAGTAACCCTTTTGCGTATCGATGTAAATTCTGTGTCTTGACACCATGAATATACTAGCAATTGTTAAACTTTCACAAGTGTGAACCTGCTGTTGAACAGATGCGTTATTTAAAATTGTGTACACTTACAAGTAAATACATTATATTACAATAAAGGTAATAAACGTTCAAAACACAGTAGTTCCCAATTATTCATTACATTTGATTATAACCTATGTTTGAGGTTATGTGTGTCCATTGTATGTCTATGGAAGACATTCTACATAAAACTGGTAGTGTTCCTCAGTACGTTTCTTCCAAACTCTGTGCTCATTAAATCATGTTGGTACCTTGATAGGAGTATGATACTCTGGAAGTTTGCACGCCACAGGGCTTTGCTAATGGCTTTGTTGATCACCTAGGCTTAAAAAGTGATGGGGATTTTGTAACAGTGAAGATTCAACTTAAATGGTGTGTGGGGGAGGCCTGGGTGGTGCAGTTGATTAAGCTTCCAACTCTTGGATTTGTCTCAGGTTGTGATCTCAGGGTTGTGGGATTGAGCCCCATGTCGGGCTCTGCACTCAGAGTGGAGTCGGCTTGAGATCATCTCACCCACTCTCTCCCCCACTCTTTCTCAAATGAATAAATAAGTCTTTAAAAGTGTCTGAAATCTATCTTGTTTGATTCAATAGTCTCTCATATCATTAGTGAACAAATATAATTCCAACATACATTCATCTTCATTGTTACTCATTAACAAGAACAAACATGGAAACCAATGTAAATGTTGGAATTATAGCCATTTGTCCATTGCAACCATAGCCATGGTCACAAGATTTTGGCAAAAATCAATGGAAGTGAGAGACTGACTATAACATGGACAATGGCCAGATTCTATAGGACCTACAACTTCTGCAGCAGTCAGCCTAGAATATTCAGGACTTGGTCAATGTTTTCCAGCTTCCCTATTTTTCATGTTCCCTTCCATCTGAGGACAAATCAGAAAAAGTCAAACATACTCACCCACTTAATCATGTAAGATGACTGCTTCTATTTCGCCTGCCTCCAGCTTCCCTCTGCCAACAACTTCCAGTCAGAGCATACCCGAGGCTTTCTTTCTTCACTGTAAAACTTTCCCACTGCCCTAAATGGAATGCCATTGAGTCTCTGCCTAAAATGATGGCTGACTCCCTTGCTATAGTATGCTCTAGCGCAGAGTCCTGGTTTGTTCTCATTTGGGGATCTTTGCTTATTTGCACAAAAGCATTCTGTGAGAATCATCTGGCTATATGGAACATAAAATTAAGAGTATTTTATATTTTACTACTTTTTGTAATAGATGTATATCCTTTGTTATCAGTAAAATTTATAAGAAGTTTACATTCATATATATAGGCATATATATTTTGTTTTTTTCCAAAGAGTTGGTTCTAAGCCATTCATCAGCACTGGGCTTACACCCTGAAACATGGATTAAGGAAAGGAAAAAAAATTGGCCCACTGGCACAGGAAAGACAGCATAGGCTCTGAGCATATAAAATACTATAAAATGTTAATCTTGGGTCTGCTTTCACTTGAGTTTGGAAGTCAAATTTATACCCTTCATGTGACAAGGATCTTCCTTGCAAAGGATTCTGGTCAGTGATACTCTTGACTAGTCTGGTGGAAGCCAGCACAAATCCTTTCTGGAGGGACATCCCCAAATTGCAATTTGCCTTCTGTTGCACAGGCAAAGTCTTGCTGAAGATGAGCCCACAATAAAAATTACAATCAATTCACCAAACCCACAATTAAAGAAATACAATAAACAGAATTTATCACATCCAAGAACCGTGAATTGTAACTAATAGATTCTTTGAAATATAATGACACAGCAAACATATTTACAGAAACTCCTTACACACAGGGTACAAATAGGGTTGAGATTTTTTTCCCCTAGCTGCCCGGTGACTGCAAAACAAATAAAAAATAAATTAAACCTGAATATCTTATGCTTAAATAAGGTTTTTCTTCAAATTATCAAAATGCTAGAAGAAACTGAAATTCGGATTAGTCTATGGGAGAGTTGCTGCAATTATGGGAGTCCCTTATACAAAGGTATTGTATCCAGCAAACTGCCACTTACTGCCTGGCTGTGAGGAGAAGTGTGTAGGACTCACAAGTAATGTGTGGAGCCCCAGGGTGCAGAATAAGGGGGTGCCGTGGGATGGATGAACTCAGTTGTGGGATTTGTGATTTGTGACTGACCCCCTATATCAGGAAAAATAGTAACACATCACTCATAAAATATATTTCAATCAAGTCACAGAACTGTGACAAAGATAACATTTATTAATGTGTAAGAGATTAGAACCTTCCCTCCTTCATCTTTAGCTATTCCCTCTAACTCATCCTCAGATAAGAGTTGGTGTCTGTCCATCTCTTGGGGCTTGTGAATGCAGGAGAGTACAACAGTAATGAGAAACTGGACTGGAGAGATAGAAGAAGAGAAATTTCAAAAAAGGCTCTTGGTTACCATATGATTTTACTTATATATGGAATCTAAAAAACCAACCAACCAAGCAAACAAACAGACTCAAACACAGAGAACAAACTGGTGGTTGCCAGAGGGGAAGTAGGTGATGGTGGTGGGTGGTGGTGGATGAAACAGGTGAGGGAATTGAGACATATAAATCTGTAGTTATAAAATAAATAAGTCATAGAAATGAAAAGTACAGCATAGGGGATATAATCCATAATACTGTAATAATGTTGTTTGCTGACAGATGGTGACTACCCTTGTGGTGAGCACTGAGTGAATTGTTGAATCATTATGTTACTCACCTGAAATTTATATAACACTGTTTGTTAATTATACTTCGTTAAAAAAGGGGGGGGGAAGGTGAGATGAGGGGTGTAGCTTTTCTATTCTTACCAGTGTGTCAGTTTTGCATATCTCTTTTTATCTAGGCATATCAACAGGTTAAGTCAGTTGCTTGAATCATTTGATTCTGATTCTAAGCAGTTTTTGCCTTTTTTACTATCTTTAGACCTATGCTCCTGTAAGACGGGATTCCATGTGGAATATACTATGCATAGAATTGTATAGCAGCTGAGAAATAATCCATTATTCACCTGCCCAGCAAATGCTTATTAATTGTGCTTGTTCAGTCTGCTGGGCGAGTAGAGAGACCCACAGACGATATACGTAAACAAATGTTACTGGGCTTTCAAAGAGCGCACAGCAGAGCCTGGGAGAAGTAAGAAAGCAGAGGTCAGATCTACCTTGTGGAAATCAGGAAAAGGAATCACAAAGAAAGGGATGTGTAGGCTGTGGCTGGAAAGATGGGTAGATATTTGTGTACCTTGGGCAAAAGGAATGGGGTGAGACAAACCCAGCAGAGGGAGCAGAATGAATGAAAGTGAAAAATCTGAGTTACAAAACAGCCTTCCATCAGCATCGAAACCTAGTTTTTGCTTTCCTGCTACTTTCATGTAACGTTCATTAAGTAGTCTGAAAGTACTATTCATATGGTTGGTGACATCTAAGATGGCTCCCAAAGATCCCCACCGATGGGCATTCATACCTTTGTGTGATCCCTCCTCTTGAGTGTTAACAGGACATAGTGACTTGCTTCTAATGACTACAATATGGTTAAAGTGATGATAAGTCTCTTCTATGATTAGGTTACAAAGAGACTGTGGCTTCCCTCTTGCTTATCCTCTTTTGCTTGCTTTTCTGTGGGAAGGCAGCTCACATATTCTGAACTGCCTGGTGGAGAAGCCCATGCAACAAGGAGCCCAGAAGCCCCCTCCCCACCACCCTTCCAACAGCCAGGGGTTCTGAGACTCTCAGTAAAGCATCCCATCAATGAGCCTGGAAGTACTCCTGCCCCAGGAGAGCCTTCAGATGAGACCAAAGACCTAGCTCACGCCTCGATCCCTTATGAGAAACTGCGGCACAGACACAAAGCTATATTTCACTTGGATTCCTGACTCATGGAGTCTCTGAGACAGGGGATGTGTGTTGTTTTAAGCTGCCAAGTTTTGGAGTAATTTTCTATGCAGCAACAGCTGACTCACCTAGTTACCGTGCTATCTGTTGTGTGAAATGCTTTGCACTATCACGAATGAGGATAGTGGTCTAGTTTCACATTTAGACAAGGTTTCTCTTATATAGTAAGATGTGAAACCTTGCATCTGAACCCAGACTTGGGATTCTCTTTAACGTTTGAATACCTTCTATACTTATGGCCGGCCAGTCCAGAGAACATTATGTAAAAGATTTCTGTACACCAGGAACCTTTTATGAAAGATTCTACTAATGCAAGAGTCAGAATTGATATTATCATCATTTTGCACCCCACTAAAGTTCTGCATATTTTTAAAGACCAATTTAAATATACTATTTCACAGTCCTGGGCATTGGTCAAGCTACGCATATATCACCTCGTCTCTGGGATATGTCCCTGGAGACCGGAGACAATGTTCTACAAAAGAGTTCATATTTAAATGTCTGTTTTGATGAATATACTATTTCCTGGATGGTCTTATTAGTGCTGGAATGATTGACATATCATCTTTCTCTAAGGACAGACACAAGCAGCTTCACAAAAATGTGCTTGGATCATTCATGTGGAAGAAGCTGATATTTTGACTTCTTCAGAAATCACTCAACTAGTCCATGTTTTATATGGGGCTTTGAAAAGAAAAACAAAATCCACTACTGACGGGAGTGTCAAAATACATCTTAGGAGCAGGGCGCACCGCAAGGCCACTGTCGACATTTCAAGCCATTGGCTTGTACCCCAATCACAGGCCACAATTCACATCCCTCTGATGAATTTATACGGTGGGCCGGTGGATATGAAAAAAATCAAGTCTGGGAGTTACAAGACATGATGGTAGAGACACCTAATTTAGTCAGGCGCTCTCACCCTGTCGCCACTGTAGAAATGAGAAAGATATCTCCTGCATCCAGCACTCAGAGTTCTAACACACCACACAGTTTCTGTCTACTCATGGGAAAACTTAAATCTTGACTTTTATCTTATGTTGCTATTCAAGGGTTTTGTATTATTCGATATAGCAGTTTTCTACAGTTCATTTTAGATATTCAGTGAGTTCTCTCTCTCTCTCTTTTTCTTTTCTTTCTTTCTTTCTTTCTTTCTTT
>RCUC01124153.1:0-21324 GCA_003697995.1 Taxidea taxus jeffersonii | reverse complement strand
GGCATGAAGAACAGTACACTTTGCTACCACTGCCTTGATTTGTGCTAAGACACTAATGCTTTCACTCCTTGTTGCTTTTGTACCATCAGTGTAAATGTCATAGTGAAAAGGGCAAATTTTATCTCAGTCTTATCAAGAAAACAGCTCTGTACTCTTGAATTCTCTAAATGGATCTCAAGGATCCCTAAGGTTACATGGATCACACTTTGAGCACTGCTGTCCCAGAGGATACACCGGGAATTTACAAGTTATTCAAAATTCCTGAATTGGTAGTTCACCACTGTTGTTCTTTATTGTATACAATTCATTCCTTCCCTTTCTTTCATTGGCCTTTCCTGCTTAGGTCACAAATAAAGGTATGCCAATAAAAACTAAGTGAGAAGTTGTTATTTTGTGGACAATCATATAAAAATAGAATCCTTATTCTGAGATTCCAGATATTTGAATCCTTATTTTTTAAAATACCACACTTCCAGAAACTGCAGTACCTCTAAAGTTACTGTTTTTAAATGCTGCTGTTGATTTCAGTGAGAAGCTGTATACCAGAATCAGTAAACATTCTACCAGTAATAAACAAATTTTCTATTGCAAGTAGCTTATAGAAAGACACTGATAATTTGCTAATTATCAAACATCAGATTATACAAAAATAATAAAAATAAGTTGGGGTGCCTGGGTGGCTCAGTGGGTTAAAACTTACTCTGCCTGCGGCTCAGGTCATGATCCCAGGGTCCTGGGATCAAGCCCTGCATCAGGCTCTCTGCTCAGCAAGGAGCCTGCTTCTCTTCCTCTCTCTATGCCTGCCTCTCTGCCTACTTGTGATCTCTGTCTCTCAAATAAATAAATAAAATCTTTAAAATAATAATAACAATAATAATAAGTTATATATAAATCAAATTATATAAAAATAATTTTTAAATAATCATGTTCTGTAGTTCTATGCCACACCTAAACCATTCACTCATCATGTAAAATAGAAGTTTAGTCATCATTTACGTACAAATTACAGTTGGAAACATAAATGCCATGGAGTAATATAAATTAGAGTACAGAATATAATAATTATCCTTACGTTGTCAAAGACAGTCTAATAAAATCTGAATTTATTCCACCTGTCATCTTCATTGTGGCCACTCTGATCCAAATCTATATTCTGAACAAACAAGCCAAACAGGAGTACAGGAATGATGAACTCAATACTAAAGGTACTTGCTAGCCTGCTACATGCTATTTCCTCAAAGTCCAAGACGTTCCCAGCCCAAGAGTAGTTAAGTTTCAAAGTCTGTCAAATGCCTATTTCAAATGCCTATAAATGAGAATACAATCTAAAATACCTTATTTCATCAGTGTCTGGAACCTTTGTGTAAGGTAGAATGGCTCGAACACGCCTTCTATCTTCTACTGGCTAGGAATAAGAAAAAAAAAGATTTACAAAAGATAACCTCTTTATGTCAAAGTCAAATTACGTATATTCACATAAAGTTTAAACCAACTAAAATCCACATTATGAACACAGGATCATTCAAATTGTTTTTAGTAAGGTTTTAAATACTCAAAGCCTAGAAATACTTGCCTTATTTGTTTTTTTTTTTTAATAGAAATTCTTTTAACTGTTTAACCAATGATTTTATCAAGTAATATGAGTAGCCATTTAATTTTAAGTGAACTACATGGAACATATAAATTAACTTTTCTCTGATGATTTAAAAGGCGTTTCAGAATCTTGCAGCAACTGCAGATTAGCATGACGCTATCAGTCATTACTGCTCATTCACTTAAAAATATTTGTTAAGCTATCACCATACAGTATTAATTAAAAGAAAATCTAGCAACTTAAATACAAAATTACTGAAAATTTCTTTTTTTGAAAAGGATATCAGTTTTGCTGACAGTACAACCAGAATTAAAATTTAAAAGAACGCATATTTCTTAAATTTTAATAAGTATCATAAGAAACTGAACAAGGGCTAACCTCATTAGTAAAGTGAAATTACAAATTTTTGAAAAATACTGTATTTAAGCTTTACTTGCCTCTGGTGGTGCAACTGGATAAAGCAATTTTTCTCCTTTAAGCAAACAGGAAACATGACTGTAATAACCTATTAAGTCTGACAGTGAAGAAAAACGTCTTCCACCAATGTAGTAATCTCCACACATAGCAATAATCCTATTTGTACAGGAAAAAAATACAGTATAACAAAAACCTTTAGAGCCAATTTTAAAGACCAATTTCTAAAGAAATTATACATCCCTAATTGTCATACTCTTATATTAAAATACCACTTATTAATATCTGTCAATGCAAATTTACCTAAGGTTATTTCTTCTAAAAATACATATGCATACATGTGATAAATATGAAATAGATATCTGACTCACAAACCCCATTACATAATTCACTGCAATATTTATAAATCTATCTTCAGATACCTCTGCTCACTTTTCATATTTAAGACTAAACAGCAATTTTAATAAGTTTCTCTGGCTAAAAGTAGCTTACAGGTCTCAAAATATTTAGAGTATTATAGTAATTTCACATTCTATATGCGGTATAAAGTACTCTTACAACTTATCTTAAAATCTGAAAGTCAAGGGCATATAAACATTTTATCAGTTACCATTATAGGCAATATATGATTCATTTTTTTCAGTGTCTCCCATAAAAATGAAATAGAAGACAATATAGGTGTATATATTTATGCAGAATTTGGCATCTTACTTGAAAATCTACATACCTTTGACATGAATGTTTGCAAAGAATTTCAGAACAGTGAAGCAAAATGAATTAGAGGGCACACATCTTGACTCCCTGTTTCCTATATTTTGTTACTCTGTAGTCTAAAAATACACATTTCCTTCATTTCTGCTTTACCACTCAAAGTTTCTTCATAATTCTTTATACTTTAAAAGTGGTAATTATATTCAAGATTAGCACAGTAGTGCCCAATAACATTGTTTTTAAACAAAAAAGCAATTGTTTAATAATATCTACTCTATAATCTTCTGATTAAATCACATAATTGAAAACAAATCACTTTCCCCATCATTTAAATATCAATGAAACATTCACCTTTATTAAGCAGGTATATTTAAGAACACTACAGCAAAGTCACTATGTTATTTAGCCTCATATTAGAAATAAAGACTTACCTAAAATGGTTGACAACATTTGTCTGGCTAAGAAATGAAAGTACAAAGGATCCTGGCCTCCGATCACTCTCTCTTATAAGGTAACTGCCAGACTTCCCTGCCTGCCTTAGGCGTTCTTCAGCTATAGTTCTATCCAGTTTTCCATGATACCACCTAAGGGAAAAAAAAGTTGTGGTTAAAATACAAATAGCAACTATAAAATTAATAGTGGTAGTTGAAAAACTTACTACTAGAGGTTTCAAATACCTAAGTATAACTTAAACATTTACCTTTTACTCTTGTTAGATTATTCCAATTTTAACTCCATTGTTTTTAACTTTTCAGTCTCTCAAAGAAAAATTCATTTACTCAGTTTTTAATTTTTTCTATAAACTCAGGGCTAATCATCTCACATATGAACCTCTTCCATTTCTGTCCATCTTGTACCCCCAGGATTGTCTCCCTGGTCAAGATATAAGCACTTATTATAATCAAATCTTTATTTAGAAAAGTAAGAATATGATGGACAAACAGAAACAATTACTACCTCTCTCTATGCTAAAGATCCTAAGTATATCACTTGACATAACAAGCAAGGTACATGATACCTGTAAGAAAATAAAACTTTATTCCATTTCAGTGTCTGTGCCCTACAACAGGAAAACAGAATGACACTTTCAAAAGACTAGTGTTCTAATTTCCTATTTCAACATGAAGCTGATTATTCCCTTTGGTCTAAAGATTATTTACTCCATAACCACATATCTGATCTTAATTCCTCAAATTTATTTAATAAACATTTGGGAAATAAGTAATATCTTTGTCCCTTTAATTTTCCTACTCTCACTTTAAATATGTTCTACCTACCACACTACCAGATAATCTGCTTAAATGACTGGTTATAATTCTAGCATCACCCATGCTACCAATTTATGCCTATAAAAGACTCATGGATTAATACAAACAGAAGCATAATTAGAAACATACTGTAACTTTCACATGGCCATGGTAATAGTTCTACAAATTGTTATGAAATATTTTTACACCTTCAATATGTTAGTCATCCCAACTCATCCTTGATACTTGTAGTCTTTCTTGAAACACTAATAGAAAAACAATACAACATTCATATTACATTGACATATTAATATCTGGCCATAAGTCAATAGTCAAAACTATTACAGTCTTGTGACTATTTTTATAAATATATTTTTTAAGCTTTCTGTAAGGAAAGCTAACTATTCTTGACTCTAGTTTATTTTAAAAAAAGGACATAAGTTATCAAAAGAATTTTCACTTATTTGAAGTCTATGCATAAGACTGAAATGAAATAATGAAAAACTTTATCACAAAGCTTCATCTTAATTTAATAGGAAAAACAATTATAAACTGTTAGTATTAGAGAAAGAAGGCGAAGAACAATCAACACTGCATTCTTCTAAAATTCTAATTTCAGTTCAAACATTATATTTAAGGCTACTGACAAGTAAATTTAACTTTCAAGAACTGTTTTCTCTTTTCTTAAATGTGAAAGGAAAAGTTTAGACTTATGATGATTAAAAGTTCTTTGATGAGGTAAAACTGAAGCATATATGATCAGGACAAAGTTTACTTAGAGGGGTGCCGAGGTGGCTCAGTAGGTTAAGTGTCTCCCTTCAGCTCAGGTCTGATCTCAGGGTCCTGGTATGGAGTCCTATATTGTGTTCCCTGCTCAGTGCAGAATCTGCTTCTCTCTTTCTCTCTGCCCATCTCCCCAGGCTCATGTTCACTCTCTCAAGTAAGTAAGTAAAATCTTTAAAAAAATAATAAAAATAGAGATTTAAAAAGTCACCATTTAAAAAAAAATTTATTTAGAAATTTACTTAGTTGTGAAAATACATGGGACATGATACAAAATTGGTAAATTATTTATTACCTAAAGCAATGAAGCTATGCCACAGAGATTTACACAGTGAAGAGACAAAAATTAAGAACAATTATAAGCAAAACTCCTATTTTATGTACTTTCTATCTGCTAAATTTCTGCTGTTTTACCCAAATGTCAAGATTTAAAAATTTCATTTACTCTCCATCTTGCGAACCCACCATGAGATGATATAAAAGGCCATGAGGTGTTATACAATTACTCATTTATAATAAATACTTGACTAAAAACTTTTACTGATGTATAAAACATGTATTTGTGATTTTTTAGTTTTTAGCTCTGTTCTTTCTGTAAGATCCTGGCTTTAACACAGGTATTCAGTTTAAGACAGACTTTATTTTTAAAAAAATTTTTTTAAAGATTTTATTTATTTATTTGACAGAGAGACACAGCAAGATAGGGAACACAAGAGTGGGAGAGGGAGAAGCAGGCTTCCCACTCAGCAGGGAGCCTGATAAGATTAGGGGCTTGATCCCAGGAATCTGGGATCATGACCAGAGCTGAAGGCAGATACTTGAGCATAGCCACACAGGAGCCCCTAAGACAGATTTTAAACAAACTTTGTTTCTTGAATACTAGTAATTCCCTTTATGTCAAAAGCTCATTAAGCTTCAAACACATGATGCAAAACATGTCAATTATCATTTTTTATTTTTATTTTTTAATTATTTAAGTAAATAAAAAAAAAAAAAAACCCAGAGAATCAGACCTGTAAATACAGAGAACCAAGACTGCCAAAGGGGTGAGGCGAGTCAGGGATAAACAAAACAGGTGAAGGGGAGTGGGAGATACAAGCTTCTAGTTATGAAATGAGTAAGTCTCAGGAACAAAAGGTACAGCATAATTAATAGTCAATGATATTGTACTAGAAATCTATGGTGACAGATGGTAGATACACTTGTGGTGAATACAGCATACTGCATAAATCTGTCAAATCATCATGCTGTATACCTAAAACTAATGTAACACTGTATGTCAACTACAGTAAAAAAAAAAGTCAATTATTTATTATGATCATAAATTGACTTTAATTTATCCAGTAATACGCTGGATGAGCACAGATGTAATTTAGTCAGATCCTCTAAATGTTAGAATTCCACTGTTAAAAGTCACTGGCTGTTCTACCAAAAACAAAACAAAACAAACAAACAAAAAAACTGAATTCTCTTAGTCAAAACTCAGACTTTCCTGAATTCTCTTTACTGTTAATTTGAAATTAAGGTGAATCATACTAACAAGAATATTTTTAATGTATCTGTACAGCTATTTTAAATGTATTATTGAAGCATGAAAAGCACTTCAAGTAAGATGTTACAATATGCAATTGTTTTACCCCATTTAAAACTTGGAAATAAAAAAAATCAGCAATATGCTTGGCAAAATAATACTTTTATTATAAATGCACATAGCATCATGATATGTAGCTAGAATGAGTATTTTATAAGTAGATCACAATTCCAATGTGATATGATTTGGTTGAAGTACTTCACAGATTTATAGAACCTATGTCCACTGAACACTAGTCCTTAGGTCTTTAAAACAATGCCCCTCAACCCTTTTTTAACCCATGAACTTTTTGATAAACCTAAAATTTCATCTACAAGGTAATTCAGAATACTTAAATTGCCAATCTGTCACTGAGAATCATTACAGATTCTATTTAATCCCAGGAACTAAAAAAAAAAAAAAAAAAAAAAAAACTACTACTTTAACTTTCTGAAATTTGTAATAAAATTCATTTTATATTAAAAAAAATAATGTGGAATACAGCTTCTCACAACATACCCTCATACCAAAGATGTGGACTCCCCTAGAGTAGATGTGCCCAAAGTGGATATCAGCATAAGATTCATTTAACAAAAATGCTACACTTTGTACACATAGTTACAGTAGCAACAGAACAAGGAAATGAAAAAAATCTAATCATTCCCACTATTTCTTGACAATATTTACAATCAAAGTCTTATTATATCTCGTTAAGAGTAGTTTTGCTGGTGACAGTTTTCAACTAAGTTAAAAAACAACAAGAAATGCAACTGAATCTAGAATACCTCTAAGGAACACAGAATAACTGGTATTATATTGGGGTATGAGGATATTCTGAGTGCAACATGAGATTACCGAATGTCTATGGTCACCATTACCTAAGGTAAATTTGTTACTCTGCTTATTACATTTATGGCAATTTTAACTTCTCAGGATGTACCTGGCACATAGTAATTATTAATCTTAAAAGCACTTGTTGAATGAAGGAAGAAGTGTCAAATCATAAAGTATAATGCTGGAAAAAAACTTTAGAAGTCTAGTTCAAACTCCCTACCAATGTAAGAAAAAAAAAATTCTTCTTCAATGTCAGTAATAAACAAGTTCTGATCTTTGAGGACTGCTAGCCAGGTCTAAAAAATATGTGAAAATAACTGAGATTGACAGAGCTCAGAAAAGGATGGCTACACTCACAACTCCGAAACATCTTAAGAGGCTAAGCCAACTGGTAAGATGAAGACTTAACAAGAAACCTCCACAACTCTGGTCAAGCCTCTACATTTTGTTACATTATCATCACTTATGAAATATGGGAAACAATCTCCATCTCAACCTCAGAATAAATTACATATTGTCCTAAAGTCCTTCAAAAAAAATAGAAAAATGAAAAACTACTACATAGGCTTTAATTGCATAATGATTAAGTAAAGACTCTGGAGGCACCCTGCTTCTCTTTGAATTGTAGCTCTGCCACCTCTCTGTACAAGTGGGGGCAATGACTTAATTTCTCAGCCTCAGTTTTCTCCTCTATTAAAGGCATATAATGACAGTATCTACCTCATAGTAGCTGGCTTGATATTATTATTAGGTTAAATAATACATATAAAATTATATACACAAATGAAAGACTACAGGAAAGATTAATACAATTTCATCAATGAAAATCCCAAATTTTATGACTGTGGCCTAATGGATGATTAATTTGTAGATCACCTCACCTCCAATTATCTTCCCATTTCCCAGTCTTGTTTCACCTTCCAACAAACTTTGGAAAGAGAACCCTAGAAACCATTGTATCTGTGAAATCCTTGTTTTTGTTTTTTTAAGATTTTATTTATTTATTTGACAGACACACAGAAAGAGATCACATAGTAGGCAGGCAGAGAGAGGGTGGGGGAAGCAGGGTCCCTGCTGAGCAGAGAGCCCTATGTGGAGCTCGATCCCAGGAACCCTGAGATCATGACCTGAGCCGAAGGCAGAGGCTCAACCCAGAACCACCAGACGCCCTGAAATCCTTGTTTTTAAGAGAAAATTTATTTTCCCAAAATTCTTTTGAACATTACAGATCATACATATTAAGTGGGACTGGCGATGCCATTGTATTCACATACTAGAAATTCTTCCATTTCTCCTGGCAACTCCAGAAGAAAACCCTCCGAGAGCCCCATTCTTTCTCCAGTGGATATATTCTTTGGAGGAATGACGAAGAAAGTATGCATTTGAGATACTGTGACTTAAATGCTGCAAATACAGCACTTTAAAAATTAAGTATCTAATGTTCTCCTATTTAAAAGTAAAGTACCCCTGTCTTTTTCTTTTAAGGAGGTAAGGAAAAGAAAATAGGAAATTTAATAAGCATAATGTATTTTTCTCAGCTAGCCTCGTAATTTTTCCCCCAGTTTTCATTTAAATTCCAGTTACTTACATACAGTGTAATATTAGTTTCAGGTATACAATATAGTGATTCAATACTTTGTATATTACCTGATGTTCATCACTAGGGAGCGAGCTCCTTAATCCCCATCACCTATTTCACCCATCCCACTCATCCCCTGGCCCACCTCACCTCTGGCAATCATCAGTTTGTTCTCTATAGCTAACATTCTGTTTCTCAGTTTTCCTCGCTTTCCACCCCGACAATGTTCTTTGTTTTGTTTCTTAAAGCTGAGAAAACTTACAGGCAGATACAGAGTCCCTTGATTTCAATAGATACTATATCATCAGTTTATCTAAGATATCATACCATCCAAGATGATGTTATATATTTAAAAAGTCAACAATGAAAGAGACAAGTTGGACAAGTTGCAGAAATCATCTTATTTTTAAACTTGAAGTAACATGAACTGTTTATATTTATAACCTCATACTGTATATTGGTATAAGACTTTTGAGGGGCCTTATAGAGGCTTTTGTGCTCTTTAGTTTGTCTCTCCTGATAGGAAAAATAATACAGAAATCTATGTAATGAGAAAACCAGCTGGCAGTGAATATACATAGACACTTCATTCAAACTATTCAATTACTTAAAACTAATCTGACATTCCTAAATGGAAACTGTCTACGACAGTAGAAAACAATTAAAAGTGTCACCATCAACATACTTCCTTTTAAAAAGGAAACTAAATTGAAGTTCCCAGTTCACTTTTACTTTCCACTATGCTCTTCCTCTTAATTATGTCACTGACAGGCACCAGAGTTCTTACAAAGAAATGTATATGCAGATATCCACTTGCCAAGAAATCTCTTCTGTCACCTAAATCACCTGGTCATACTACAAACTCTGAAAGTGTTCCTGTAATTCTCAAAGATGCTAATCAAATTTTCTTATACATGTTTGTCCTTTCTGAAACTGAACTGGTTACTTCAAGGTGGTATGACACACAAAATTTGCTAAAACTAGTATACATCCCTTAAAGCCCCCATATTTCCTTTCAACAGAATTCTTACAGTCACCCAGTATGAGCTCATGCTTAAGAAAAGTGAATGCAGAGAGATTAAAATTTGGTCACTAGTAAATTCATTTGAACAACCACTAGGCTAATAAGCGCAACAGGTTTAATATACCCCTATAAGACTCCTCAAATGTCCTCTACCCTAGACCAACTAAACCACTTAAACCTGAGGAAAAACTGCTTATGTAAACGGTAGGTATATGTAATGCTTATGTGTATGTGTTAGGTATCTTGAGTATATTCATGTGTTCAGGAAAATATCGTGTGTATTTAGTTATATATCTCAGATCAAAGTAACTCAAACCAAGAGTAGAAATTCTATTTCCTTTTGTTCCAAGTGCATATTTACAGAGTCCAAAAGAGGTTTTAACCCTGAGAGTATTTCTTAAGAAAAGCACTGCTATGTGACCTACCCACCAAAAATTCAGTCTGCTGAAAGACTAATATACAAAAGATGGGAACCAGCACAATGCTTAGATAGGCAAAAGTTTATATTAAAAGGTACTAGAGACTAAGATAGCCTCATTCTTATTACCTTTAACTCCCTTTACCCTAGATAACAGATAGGGAAGAGTAGAAAAAGCTACAACCTCTCCAAAATGTTATGCACTAATCAAACATGTTCAAAAATTTTTTAAAAGGGACAGAAGGAAAAATGATGAGGAAAAGAAAGAAGGAAGAAAAGAAAAAGAAAAAGCGTAATACCTACTAGCAAGAGGCTAACAAATTCCTACCTCCATGGTCAATCACTTTTGTGTAATTTCATTCCTCAAAAACTCCCAATTCTTATGGTTGAATTTTTCTTAGAACTTCAACAATTACAATGTCATAACAGTAACTGAGCTCATGAAAAACAACAGGAGGAAATGACTTGTGGCCATCTTGCTGCAACACAGTTGTAAACCACCTTGAAGCAATTCTTTATGTAAAAAAGAAACACTTTAATTTCACAATGCTCATTCTAAAACTTTGGAGGTAATGGTTAGTCAGTGGCTACCTACTGCACCTAAAATATTTCTTAACCTGTATTTTAAGACAGATGTTTAAAACACTGAATCTGTAGGTTAAAAGCACACTTTATTCTAAAATTGCTTTTATTTAGTTATCTCCAACAAACAATGGCCAAGCATCATACTACTGGATAGAAAACAAGTTAGCACCAATGAACACCATCATGACACTGAAATTTATGATCTAGTGGAGAATACAGACAAAACAGACGATTGCAATCTAGGCCAGTAAGTACTAGAATGTGGAGGCATAAAGAAAAACATCAGTCTTAGGATTTTAGGATAAACTTCCTAAAAAAAAAAGTGATGGCTAAATGGAAACTTTAAGATGAGTAGCAACTGATTCACAGAAAGAAAGGGACTGAGAAAGTGGGAAAGATGTCATCAGGCAGAGGAAAAAGTACAGGCAAAAAAAGTTTACATACAGATATAAAAACATGAGAATACTTTCAACTTTCAAAATACTCCTTACACATCAACTTCTTAGCAGAAAAGTAAAGAATATATGCTTTCAAATTAAACTAGAAACTTACAACCTTACTTGATGAACTTCTTTCACTTCCTCAGAAATATATCTCACAGAACATTTTAAAAGTTCGAGATATTCTAAGTTCTATTCTCTATCTGGTCCCAGCCATAACCCCATGGTGGGGGGCAGGGATTATACCATAGCTCAAAACTCTCCACAGTGTGCCCATTTATTCCCCTATAAGCTCTTATAGCCAGACTAATTATATTTATTCATTCAACAAGTATTTTTTTAAGCACCTACTATGTTTTAGGCACTCCCCTCTGCACTTTCTCAAAGTATTTTTCTAATATGACTTAAAAAAAATAAAAAGGTGGAAAGATAATGCAATTTAGCCAAATATCATCCTAAAATTAAAGCATTTCCTATGAGGTTTTTTTCCCCCCCCTCAGAATTTTCTATTCCCTATTTATTCTTACTCATGGAAATATCAGTACTTTAGTATCAGCTCAAACTATAACTTCTATGAGAATGATTCCCCAACCAAATTCTTTTCGCTAAACCTGACTTTCCTCCTAAGCATCAGGCCTAAATTAACAAGTACCTGCTTAGACTCTTCTGACTCAGAACTCTGATTTCTTCCTATCTCTCTAGCCATAGTACTAGCGCCAACTTATATGCTGCATCTCCAACATCACTGGAGTTGCAATATACAAATTATTCTCCAGTTGCTCATTCCCTCTTCAATTACTCTAGTTCAAGCCCTCTTTCCTTCTCATACTTCCCACAACTGTGGAAAGGTTCATCTTCCCAACAGGCTCTTCCTAAACCACAGGCTCAAGCATTTCCCTCTAATAACTTAAAAGTCTACAAATGGCTTTTACCAAATGAGGCATAAACTATTCAACCTGCCATTCAAAGGCTACCACAAAAGGCTCCAGTCTGCCTTTGGGGGGTGGAGGGGTAGATAACAGAATTTAGAGAAGAAAAAGACAAAAAAGAAAAAGGTTTTTAAGTTTTGAAGTATGTGTGTCATTATCAAACTTAACATTTACCTACTGCTTATCTACAAATGAGAATAAGCTATCTGTTGACTTTTAAAAATTTTTTCTACGACTATATTTTACATTGCTTCAAGTGCATTATGAAACAAAAAGGTCCTCAGTAGCATGACCATAATCACTGTCTAAAGAAAGAATTGTTTTCCAGGTACCATGGCCAGAACAATGACACCTTAGAAGCATTTGTTAAAGGCAGAAGAGCCATGACACAAGCTAATAATTACTCCTTATATTGGCTTTAACTTTATACCCTTCTAGCTTGTCTCTTCAAATAAACAGATCTGGTCTCGAGACATTCTACCACAAAGAAATTAAACATTAATGGCTCCCTGAAATCTATTCACAAAAACATCGGTTTAAAATTTTTACATTGGGGATGCCTGGGTGGCTCGGTTGGTTGAGCGTCTGTCTGCCTTTGGCTCAGGTCATGATCCCAGAACAGGTCATGATCCCAGGGTCCTGGGATGGAGTCCCGCATTGAGCTCCTTGCTCAGCAGGGAGACTGCTTCTCCCTCTGCACTCTGCCTGCTTGTGTGCACTCTATCGCTCTCTAATAAATAAAGATCTTCAGAAGAAATAAATTAAAAAAATAAAATGTATTAGTTTGATAGACCTGAACACCTACTATCCCAATTTTTGCTAAATTTTAATGAATTACAAATAAATGTCTAAAAAGCCACAGAAATTTTTGATTAAAATTCTGAACGTTCATTAACAGAAACGAAAAGATCAACCTACATATATTGATTTGTTAAAATTAGGGGGGTTTTTAGCCTAGGGTGTATTCTATTTAATATCAACATTGTTTCTTAAGCAAAACAAATAACCCTAACTGCTAGGGAGTATTTAATCTGCTTCATTACTAATATATAAAAACTATAGAAAACAAGAATGTTATTCTCAAGTTGCTTGTTAAAAAAAAAAAAACATTTTATTTATTTGAAAAAGAGAGAGCAAGAGAAAGAGCATGAGTGGGGTGAAGGGCAGAGGGAGAAGCAGACTCCCCACTGAGCAGGGGGCCTGATGCAGGGTTCCATCAAGACCGAGCAGAAAGCAAACCCTTAACCGACTGAGCCACCCAGGCACCCTCTCAAGTTGCTTTTTATTTACTAGTACATAAAATACAAAAATGTCAGGAGCAATTGTTCAATCCTCTCCTATATGAAGCATCTTAACATGAGATATTAAACAGTACTCTACACAGTTGGCCCCCAAGCAATGCAGGGGTTAGAGGAGAACCAACTGCACACAGTGGAAAATCTGCATTAACTTTTGATTTCCTCAATACTTAACTACTAATAGTCTACTTTTAACTGGGAAACCCTACTGATAACATAAACAGCCAATTAAAAAAATACTATGTATGTTTATGTATTCTACATCATATTCTTACAATAAAAAAATGTTATTAAGAAAATCATAGGGCACCTGGGTGGCTCAGTGGGTTAAGCCTCTGTTTACGGCTCAGGTCATGATCCCAGGTTCCTGGGATTGAGCCCCACGTCCGGCTCTCTGCGTGGCACGGAGCCTGCTTCCTCCTCTCTCTCTCTGCCTGCCTCTCTGCCTACTCCTGATCTCTCTGTCAAATAAATAAATAAAATCTTGAAAAAAAAAATCATAGGGAAGAGAAAAAAACATTTACAGTACTGTATTTATTGAAAAGAATCCACGTGTTAGTGGAGCTCAAACCTGTGTTGTTCAAGGGTCAAGATATACTTACTCCAGATTGAGATGTCCTCTGAAAACCCCAGAAGAAAGCATACTCCTTTTAAAACACTAAATTTCTAAAAGGAAGCTTTTGCTTATTGGCCATTAGTAAGAGTTGCAACATAATTCTGTGCTTATTTATGAACATGGTGTTCCCTCACGTGGACACCCCAGCCACCCTTACTCTGAATTCCCGTAATGTCTGCAATCCATACAACTTGCTGAAACTCAAAGATGCTGATTTGGGAGTTGCCTGTTCAGCAGCCATTCTACTCAAGGAAAACACTCACATGCCCTCTCTGGGAGGTCTTTCGTCCCCAATTTCAACAACATGGTTTCTGAGGAAGCTTTCATTTTCTCTGAAGAACCTGGCCTAGTCAAAATTCATCATTCCATTGTGAGTACCTGAACCAAGCAGAATCATACTGCCTTTTCAAATACTCTGTTCACCATGGAATTATATTAGTCTTTCTCTGATAGCATCACACTATAGGATACGCGGTCAAAAAAAAAGAGGGTTTTGTGTGTTCACTAAATTTCCCATCACTTGGAAGAGCCAATCTATGATAAGAAAGAATGAAGCTGACAGGGCCAAACAAATACAGAGGTAGAAATGCTGAGTAATGGGGTATCTAGATGGCTCAATCAGTTAAGTGTCCTACTCTTGATTTTTGGCTCAGGTCATAATCTCAGGGTTGTGAAGTGGAACCCCATATTAGGCTCTACACTGGGCATGGAGGCAGCATAAGATTTTCTCTTTCTCCCCTTCTCTTAAAAAAAGAGAAGAAAAGAAAGGAGAAAAGAAAAAAAAAACAAACAAACTAGACTCATGATTGCATTCATGTGCCTGATTCCAGTTCTGAGATCCCACTAACAATCCTTCCTTTTGTTTAGCTGTTCATCTCATCCTTTTATTACCTCTAAGCAAGCTTTTTGGTCTCTAGGTCCTTTCACATGTTTAAAAAACTACAGGATCCAACAGAAATTTGTTTATGTGGGTTATATGTATATCAATATTAGCAGTATTAGAAATAAAACTGGGGGGTGCCTGGGTGGCTCAGTGGTTAAGCCTCTGCCTGAGGCTCAGGTCATGATCTCAGGGTCCTGGGATTGAGCCCCACATCAGGCTCTCTGCTCAGCAGGGAGCCTACTCCCCCCTCTGCCTACTTGTGATCTCTATCAAATAAATAAATAAAATCTTAAAAAAAAAAACTGAGATTATTTGGATACTCATCTGTTTCCTAATTTAAGTAGTTGCTGCTATTGTTTTCATTCATGGTATAAGCAAACTGTTACTTAATGCAGTTACTTCAAAGTTAGATGAATATAGTATCTAACCATACCTTTAAATATTCCATACTCTGCTCCATTAAAAACCATTGCTCTATCATTGACTCATGCATATTTTGTAGCATCATGCAATAATCATTTGGCAACACTGGTCCATGCGGCTATGACAATCTTTGAAGTTTTAACATTTTATAATATCAAAACATTATAAAGCACACCAGCGGGCTGTCCAACTATGCACATCTGGCCCTTGCCTGGCCAGATAACCTCTAAGCCTCTGAAATATCCTGCCCCAAAAGAGTGTCTTCCTTTACTAAAAACCTTGGGCCACACCAGATTATTTATAATAACAAAACAATTTATGGTGGGGACCCTAGAATCAAACTGATGGAGTAACTAAGGTCAGCCATGGGGGGCTCCAAACCTAGAGGGCCAACCCTTAATAAAAATTCTGGACACCAAAACTCAGGTGAACTTTCTTGATTGGCAATACTTCATCGGTGTTATCACACACTGCTGTTTGGAGAATTAAGCAGTCTGTATGACTCCAGTGGGTGAGGAAACTAGAAGCCTGCATCTTGAGTCTGCTGTATGCACTTTCTTCCTTTGCTGATTTTAACCCACATCCTTTTGTATAATAAATGGTTACTGTGAGTGTAACAGCTTTGCTGAGTTCTGTCAGTCCTAGAAAATCACTGAATCTGAGGGGGGTTTTCAGGACCTAAAACAACAACCATCAGTCCCATCAGAAAAGTCATTAAATATTTGGGAAGTTCTCAAATTCAAAGATATAAGGTTCTGAAAATTCTAACTTTTACTTAAAGCTCAAATTTTCCTTGAAAGCACCAAATACTGCCAGTTTTTTTCCTTAAAGTGACAGGCTCACTTTGTTCTTCCTCAAGAAAATGTCTGTTAAATACTGAATTCTGAATTACCACACTTTGCCTTTCGTTCTTTATAGACAAAATAGTGTGCCATAAAAGCAACACCTAGTTTTGTTCTCAAGTCAATCACACAACTGCTTTTCCTCAAGACAATGTACTTAGAAATACATCATGTGTGTACTCAGGAATACAGTATTATATATATTTTCCATTTCACCACACAAACATTAAAAAGACAAACACTCAAGGACTGCAACTTAAAATAATTCTTACTGCCACATTATACCATTCTTAATTGAAACAGGTTTTCTTTTTTTCTGCCAATGTACAGCAGTGACAAATACAATGCCTACTAGCACAGTCTGGTGCCACTGCATTAATTTATACTAAAATGCCAGTGTACTATGAGTACAAACGGAAGCAAGGGCTTAGCATTATGAAAACCATTTTAACTTTACAGACCCCCTAGGGTTCTGAACCAATACCTAGTCCAAACTACTCCAACTTCTTTTCTGAACAACCTCAGCTCTTGCATAGAAGACAAGGCCATTAACTGCATAACCAAAATTTTAATTACTTTTTATTTCTTTATGCCAAGGCCACCCATTCTCCATTGGTTATATTTGGTTGTCACTGTTTTTAAACAAGTCAAGAGCTCCATTATCAAGTACCTTACTTCCAAACAATTTATTAATTCAAACATTTTTATATTTCACTGATATGTTTCAGATGTTTTAACTTCCTAGCCTTGACATCTTTCTTCTGTTTACTAATATTTTGATGATCAACTCTGTTCTCTTTCATTTTTCTTTAGTTGAATCACAGTCTTATGGAATTCTTTAAAATTCTTTTAAAATTCCTCAGTCTCTACTTAATGGTTTGTTATATTCCTTACCTTTAATATATTTCAGCAATTATTTAGTAAGTCTTACTTACTGATAACTCTACATTATGCACAGAGAAATAAACTTCAAGCCAGCCAACTAAAATCTAAATCTTCAAAATCAAAAAACTCCCTGACATTACTTGACGTAGCCAACAACATTAAGTCTTCCCTCTAGTCAAAACATTATATACACCTGCTTCCTCTTCTTCCCTCCCACCCCAAAGCTTTCCCTGCAGGTACACAACTAGCAACATATCTTTCAACTACTATGCACACATCAATTCCAGAGAAGGCCTCTATCACATATAAAATGTAATATATAATGGGAGGCACAGCACAAAAAGTATTCAATAAATAGTTCTACAATAATCAATCAGATATTTGGAAATAATCAACTTAGATTCCCAAAAGTAACAAAATAAATGCCAGATAAACTATTTAAAATATGAAACTATAAAAACTATAGTTTTATATGTTATTCTAGATACATGACAGCCTATGCTTAAAAGCCCCCCCCCCAAAAAAAAAAATCCACACAAAGATGACTGAGAGATCTTACACCACAAAAAATGAGTATGTCAAAATAAAAGTAAAGCAAAGTATTAAATGTACAAATATGCTCACATCACACACAAGGATCATCATGGTACATATGTACAATATCAGGATTAGATAAAACCAAATGATTTAATGACTAGAGAACTGACTAAATAAATTACGTACATCCAACAGCAAACTATGCTGCTACTTAAAAGAATTTTAAGAATATTGTGCATTAAAAGAATGCAGAAAAAAAATCTCTTCAGTTGAGTCCTATTCAGACCACCCTATTTAAAATCACACCTTCCCTTCTGGCACCACCAATACCTCTTTACCATGAGCAACTTTTCCCTCTTTTTTTTGTCTTAGCACTTACTACCTCTAGCATTTTGTACAATTTATTTATTACATTTATTGTCTTTCTACTTCCAGCAAATTGTAACCTCCAAAGGGGAAACTATCTTCATCTATTTATCTTAAATCATCTAGAACAGTGTTTGGTATAAGACAGGTTCTGAAAAAATTTATCAGTTAAATAAACATACAAAAAAAAAGGCAGTAAATAGTTGACCTTAGGAAGCGTAATTAGGGAACCAAAAGCTTGTAGTAGAGTAACTTCATCCCTGATTTATTTACATTTGTTTTTACTAAAGTATAGCTGACACACCTGAGGTATACAGCGTAGTGATTTGACAACACTATACATTACACTGCTCACCACTAAGGTAGTACCTACTACCTGTCACCATACAGAGTCATTACAATACCACTATGTTCCCTATGCTGTGCCTTTCATCTCTGTCACTTATTGATTCCATAGCTGAAAGCCTATATTTTCAAACTCCCCTTCACTCATTTTGCACAGACTCCCATTCACTGCCCTTCTGACAACTATCATTTTGTTCTCTGTGTTTATGAGTATGCTTCTATTTTTTTAATTTGTTTGTTCATGTGTTTTGGTATTTAGATCCCACTTACCAGTAAAATCAAATGTCTTTCTCTATACATAGTTCTCTTATACACACTGCATTTTCCCCACATGCAAACATAAACTGCCTATTTGAAAATTTAATAATCTTAACACTCATAACATATATATATGCTTATATATGTGCTACACGTATATATTTATGAACAAACATATCTATAAATAAGAGCAATGACTAGTAGTAAGATAATGAGATTAAGGAGGTATAAAGGAGTGTAAACTGTTTACTGTTTCGTTTTTGCTTATTTTACAAGAAGTATTCATCTAATACTTGTAACACTGTTTACAGTAGAATAATCCTTCCACCAAGAATAACTTTAAAAAGCAGGAACAAAATAAAAAGAAGTCTGTCCATCTGAAGTCATCCCAGAGTTACTGAGGCATTCACTACCTGAGGACCCAAATTTCACAGGAAGTAGAGTGCCATCAGCAGCCACACTGCCATAATTCCCCTCAGAGTATTTCCCAATTGGGGTCACAAAGAAACTGAGAAAACAAGCAAATGACCCAGGTCTTCTGCCTGGATCCTACTTGGAGGAAAAGAATCCAGTGGAGCTTTTTGATAGTCTCACAAAGCTGGTAAAACCCGTATGAGAAGAGGATTCCAGTCATAAAGGAGAGACAGAGTAAGTGAATGATAAGCTGAACTAGTTCCCCTCTCAAGAGAACTACTAAATTCTGAAGCTATAGGGATATGAAACTTAGCAAAGACTCTGCATAGCAAAATGCAGCATTTGAAAATTTTATGACTAAAGTGATTTGACTGCAAGGCATCTGGGTGGCTCAGTGAGCTGAGCAGACTCTTGATGTCTGGTCAGTCATGAACTCAAGATCATGAATGGAACCCAAGGCTCCACACTCAGTGTGGAATCTGCTTGTCCCTCTCCCTCTGCTCCTCCCCACCACCCAACCCCTGCCACATGTGCTAATAAATGAATAATAAAAATTTTAAAAATAAAGTGATTTGACTGCATTCTATCTGCTTATCAGAAGAAAGGGTAAGCTATCCTCTATAGAAAATTATTCAGATCCCCTATAAACTGTTAAACACAATGTTTTAAGAGCACATCATGAGACAAAACTCAATTAAGAGAACAAAAAACAAACAAGCAAAAAACAACAATAAAACAAAGGTATGGGGCACCTGGGTGGCTCAGTGGGTTAAAGCCTCTGCCTTCGGCTCGGGTCATGATCTCAGGATCCTTGGATCGAGCTCCTCATCGGGCTCTCTGCTTAGCAGGGAGCCTGTTTCCCTCTCTCTCTGCCTGCATCTCTACCTACTTGTAGTCTCTCTCTCCGTCAAATAAATACATAAAATCTTTATAAAAAACAACAAAAAAGGTATAATATAAAACTGCAGGAAGAAAAATAAATTTAGTTCTTAGACTAGTAAAGTCAACAGACTCTAGCAAAACTGTCCAAAAGAAAAAAAAAAAGGCCACAAATTATCAATTTCAGACCCACAGGGGAATAAATCTGAAATCAACAAACTGTGGTGATTCAAGAAAATATAGGAAAGGATAAAATAAATAAAAAGATGGAATTTAACCATGAAACTGGTATGATTAAAAAGCAAATTTACAAAATGAACTAAATATGAGGTTAGTATCAGATTAGGCATATTGTTAAGAAGCTAATAAATAAGTAGGTCTCACAGAAAGTATCCTTATAGAAGCACAAAGAGAATACAGAAATAGAAATACAGAAAAGAGCATAGAAATGAAAAGGGCAATTTTTTTAAGTGATTACCATATATTTGGAGTCTCGCAGGAAAAAAAGAGAATGTAACAAAAGCAAAATCTAAAGAGAAGATAACCAAGAATTTTTCAAACCCAAGGAAAGATATCAATCCAAAGATCCAGTAGCTCAATATACCCCCAACACAGTAAGAAAAAAGAAAGAAAGAAAAAGTCACATCTAGGCCCACCATAATAAAGATACAAAAAAACAGATGAGAAAGACATTTTTGTCAGAACAAAAATGCGTATCTTCAAAGAAGTAACAATAAAATCTTTGCTGACCTTGCAACAGAAAAATACTGGAAGTCTGAGAGAAAATTATTCACATGGGAAAAAAACAGCAAACCTAGAATTTTATGCTCAAAAGTAATATCCTTCAGAATCAAAAACAAGCATGTTTTCAGATAAGCAGCCAGTAAAGCTGTTGACAGCTGTTTACCAAAAGAAATACTAAAGGAAGTTCTATAAGCAAAAAAAAAAAAAAAAAAAAAGGGTTCTCATAGGAAAATATGAAAATGCAGTATAAGTAAAGCAGGTAAATATATGGGTAAATCTAAGCAAACACTGACCATATAAACCAATAATAATATTTACTGAGTGTTAAAGCATATGTACAATGAAAATTCAGGACAAGAGTTAAAAAGCAGGAGAAGTAGAGTTCGAGTGTTCTAAGTCCTTAGCATTATTAGGGAAGTAGTAAAAGAAAATATTTTCAGTAGACTGCAGTAAGTCAATATGTGTTGTAATCTCTAAGGCAACCACCAAAAGATCAAGATTGTCAGAATGAATAAAAAATAAACACAGTTACAAGAAATACATCTTAAATAAAAAAAACACAGAAAGGTCAAAAGTAAAAGCACAGAAAAAGATTGTACCATGCTAGCATTAATCAAAAGAAAAATGATGTCACCCAAACTACATTTTCAGACAAGAAGTATTATTAGACACAGCCAGGGCATTTCATAATAATAAAGAGACCAAT
>RCUC01124151.1:0-29459 GCA_003697995.1 Taxidea taxus jeffersonii | reverse complement strand
TAAACAATGAAGAAACTCTATTCACAGGTTGACCAGGTAAGAATAATGTGCTTATTAAATGTATTTTTATTCTGTTGCAGATTCTGCAGAAGGAGAGTACAGTGCACTCTGTAGCTATCTGTCTTTACCCACAAATTTGTTCCTACTTTTTCAGGAATATTGGGATACTGTAAGACCCCTCCTCCAGAGGTACTGTAAGGGTAAAATATATATTACCCTCATTATATAGTTTGGAAATTTTAAATTAAAATTATTTGCTAAGCTTCTAGATTGATTAGACTTGACTGAAGTGTATAACAAAAATATAGGAGATTCCTAATTCACACACTCAATGAGTTAGAGATAAGTCCAGCAGCCATGGCAGCTGGACTTTCCACTTGTCCCACCATGATTACCATTCCTTGTACTACTCTTCTCCGCAGCTGCCATTTCTTGCCAGCATTCACCACTGACCCCAGCGAGGATAATAATACCACAATTTCCTTTTGTTCCTCCAGCCTGGAAGAAGTGGAAGTTTACTATTATTGGCTAATCTTTGGATTGCCTTGCTTTTTTGTCTCCTGGTTGGGTTCCCAGCCCTTCTGTCATCTTTATTTTTTTTTTTTAAGATTTTATTATTTATTTGACAGAGAGAGATCACAAGTAGGTAGAGAGAGGAGGAAGCAGGCTCCCTGCTGAGCAGAGAGCCCGATGCGGACTCGATCCCAGGACCCTGAGATCATGACCTGAGCCGAAGGCAGCGGCTTAACCCACTGAGCCACCCAGGCGCCCCTTCTGTCATCTTTATTACCAATTCCTGATATTTAATTCCTTCTTCAGAATGGTTTCTGTTTTCCTAGCAAGACCTTGATTGGTTAGCCCTTTAAAAAAAAGATGAATGGGGCATTTGGATGGCTCAGTCAGTTAAGCATCTGCCTTCGGCTCAGGTCATGATCCTAGAGTCCTGGCATTGAACCCCACATCAGGCTCCTGCTCAGGAGCCTGCTTCTCCCTCTTCTTCCTGCCTGTGCTCTATCTCCCTATCTCTGTCTCTCTCTCAAATAAATAAATAAAATCTTCAAATAAATTAATTAATTAAATTTAAAAGAGGTGAATAAAAGAAAGGGGGAAAATAAATAGATACAAAAATGAAGGAAAGAAAAGCAAAGGGGTAAAATGTGAGACAGAAGTCTAACAGAGGCAACATGGAAATAAGGGACAGAAGGATTTGGAGTGGGTGGCTCATTGATGAACACTGTGCTGAAGTTGTGATGACCTGTTTGCTTTTCTCTTGGCTCCCCATTTAGGTGGTGTGCAGATCCTGCATTACTAAACTGTTTGAAGCAAAAAAGCACTGTAGTCAGGTTGGTTTTCCTTCTCGATCCTTTCCCCCCATCTACAGGTTGTGTTTCCAAAAGTAGTTGGTTTGTGGAACGCAGTCCAGTCTTTCTTCTTCATTCTCACTCAGTACCTTGTTTCCCTATGTTTCTTTTAAGGCTTTGCCAGAAATTGGATTCTTCCTACTACTGATTTTTTTTTCTTGGAGTGGCTATCCCTTCCCTCTTAAATTGTTTCACTCCACCAGCTCCTGTTTGTTAAGCTCTAACATACTTATGAAAAGGCACAGGAGGAGATGCCAGTTTATTAAAATCAAAAAGTAGTAACAGTATTCCAACACTCCACTTTTTTCCTTTTGAGAATAGAGTAAGATATAAATAGAACTGTTCCCTCTAGCCCCTTCCCTTCTGATCTATATACTTAAAGACTACCCAACAAAGCTGTTCCTCAGCCCCCAACTGTTATGGCTTAATCAGAATCCACCTCTTCCTCAGAGACTAATTCAAATGTGACCTCCTGCAAGTCTGCTCTAGTAGTATGCTCTCAGATGTGTGTGCATGTGTGCCTGCCAGCTCTACAAAGCACTCAACAGTACCCAGACTGCATGCTTACTTTCTTTTTTCTTTTTTTTTTCTATTCTCTCCAAGGCCTTTTTATATATTTGTGTCTAATTTTTATTCCAGTTGAATTGCATCTGTAAACAAGCAGAGGAATTGACCCCCACCTTAAATGCTGACATCAGTACTGTTTTCTCATGGCTAAACCAAACATTGTGACACAATGAGTATTTGCCACCTTCTTTTCTCATCTTTCTTACCCCTCGAACTTCCTTCCCCATATGCTTCCTGCTCCTTAACCCAATTTTAGTGATTTAGAGATTACAGATCCAGCTTTTATAAGTTCGATACAGTAGTATTCACATCACCAAGAAAAGAAAGTAGAGAGAGAAGTTTAAAAGATGAGTACATGTTTTAAAACTGTTAATCTCACACAGTTTTTCCTTTATTTCAGTTCATTGTGTGCCTTTTAGACAACTACTATTTCCTCAGCATGGTGCTAAAATGTTTTGGGAGAGTTAAAAGACCTAACACATGGGGTGCCTGGGTGGCTCAGTGGGTTAAAGCCGCTGCCTTCGGCTCGGGTCATGATCCCAGGGTCTTGGGATCGAGCCCCGCATCGGGCTCTCTGCTCCGCGGACAGCCTGCTTCCTCCTCTCTCTCTCTGCCTCTCTGCCTACTTGTGATCTCTGTCTGTCAAATAAATAATAAATAAAAAATCTTTAAAAAATAAATAAATAAAAGACCTAACACATACAGCTTTTTGGTCATGGGTAATTTACAATCTAATTATGTACATAAACTAAAGACATAAAATCAAATAGTATATTTATGAATATACTGTTAATGCTATAGAAATTTAAAGAGTAAAATATTCTTAATGATGCACAGTCTTTGAGGAGATAATTTTTAGCTGAACATAGAAGGAATTAAAGAATTTGAGTTGATTGGGGGTCATGTGGGTGGCTCCATCCATTAAGTGTCTGCCTTCAGCTTGGGTCATGATCTCGGGGTCCTAGGATCAAGCCCCACATCAGGGTCTCCCTGCTCAGTGGCGAGTCTGCTTCTCTCTTCCTCTGTGATCTCTCCCACTTTCCCTCTCTCTCAAATAAAAATTAAAATAATAATAATAAAGAATTTAAGTTGATTGGGGTTTGAGGTTAGAATTTCCACATGATTCACATGACGTTTCCAGGGCATGTGTGCAAGGCTTTTATTGTATCTGTATTGTATGGTAAGAATGAATAATAATATTTGCAAACATATTATCAAGTACTAAGTATTTTATATTTCACTTCAATATCTTAAGTCCTCAATAGCTGTGAGCTTCCTCCATACTATCATTTATATTTAACATGTCTTAAATCAGCATGAGTCTTTCTATTTCTCTCCCCCCACCACCTTAGAAATGTGTTATTAAATTGATGGTATACCTTATGACTGAGAAAGGAGAATATCTCCATCCTCTATTTATAGACCAGGAAATATAGGCTAAAGTTCAGTGACTTGTCAGGTATCAGAATTTAGGATTTGTAGCGAGGTCTATCTGATTTCAAATGAAGTCTGTGTTTTTTTTTGTGTGTGTGGTTTGTTTTTTTTTTTCACTTTTATAGTCCTTTTTTGCTGTGTTCCTCCATCTTTCTATCTCTCTCTCTCTGCCTCCTACATTTAATGAGGAGTGCCTATGTATTAGTCATGAAGTCTGTGTTCTTAACAACATCTTTATGTTATCTTCCTAGCCATCATGGAAATTTAGCTAGAACAATTTAGTCTTAGGAAATAGTGGGAGTTGGGTTTGGAAAGGAAACCAGATGATGAAAGATTTGAAATTCTAGGTCGAGAAACTTGGATTTAATGTAGTCAACAGGAAGAATTACTGTGGGTTTCAAGTGTGGATCCTTTTGTTATTTTTTAAATAGTTGTCCTTCTATTACTTGGTCAGTTTTTGACATGGGCTTATTTACTCAGAAGTAAAATTGTCTTTTAAATTATGTTTCTAGATACCCTAGAAAAAGAAATAGTTTGATAGAGCTTCCTGATGACTATAGCTGCCTCCTAAATCAAGCTTCTCATTTCAGGTAAGAAGAAATATATTTCTAAAAAATTTTTAAGCTTGCAATTGGTATGTATCACCACTAGTGACCACTGAGCATCCTTTATAACAGTGATTGTCAATTTATTTCTTATTATTGAGGTGAGAACCATAAAACAAACAATTAATGATGATAAATTAATGATGGGTACATTTCAGTGCTGTTTAGTGTATTCACAGTGTTGTACAACCACCACCTCTCTAGTTTCAAAACTTTTTCATCACACCAGAGAAATCCGTGTATCCACTGAGTAATCACTCCCCTTTTCCCTCTTTCCCGATCCCCTGGTAACCAGTAGTCTGCTTCTTGTCTCTATGGATCTGCCTACTCTGGAGTCAGATAAAAGGAGTCACATAATGTGTGACCTTTTGCGTCTGGCTTCTTTCACTTGGTATAGTTTTTGAGGTCATTTAAGTTGTAGTATGTATTCAGTCCTTTCTTGGCTAAATTAATATTCCACCATAGGGGTGCCTGGCTGGCTTAGTCAGTGGATCATGCAGCTTTTGATCTTGGGGTTGTGAGTTTGAGCCCCATGTTAGGTGTAGAGATATTTAAAAATAAAACCTTAAAAACAATAATAACAATATTCCATTGTATGTATATACCAGAGTTTGTTTATCCATCTATCCATTGATGAGCATTTAGGTTGTTTCCCCCTTTTGACTATTAAGAATAATGCTACCAGGGGCGCCTGGGTGGCTCAGTGGATGAAGCCTCTGCCTTCGGCTCAGGTCATGATCTCAGGGTCCTGGGATCGAACCCTGCATTGGGCTCTCTGCTCAGCAGGGAGCCTGCTTCCTCCTCTTTCTCTGCCTGCCTCTCTGCCTACTTCTCTGCCTACTTGTGATTTCTGTCTGTCAAATAAATAAATAAAATCTTTTAAAAAAAGAAAGAATAATGCTACCCAGTGTCCACAATAGCCAAACTATGGAAAGAACCTAGATGTCAATTAACAGATGAATGGATAAAGAAGATGTGGTGTGTGTGTGTGTGTGTGTGTGTGTGTGTGTGTGTGTGTATATATATATATATATATATATGATGGAATACTATGCAGCCATCAAAAGAAATGAAAGCTTGCCTTTTGCAACGATGTGGATGGAACTAGAGGGTATTTTGCTAAGCAAAATAAGTCAGTCAGAGAAAGACAATTATCATATATCTCCCTGATATGAAGAATTTGAGAGGCAGGGTGGGAAGCTTGGGGGTAGGGATGGAAAAAATGAAACCAGGTGGGATCAGGAGAGAGACAAACCATAAGAGACTCTTAATCTCACAAAACAAACTGAGGGTTGCCAGGAGTGGGGGGGTAGGGAGAGGTGGTTGGGTTATGGACATTGGGGAGGGTATGTGCTATGGTGAGTGCTGTGAAGTGTATAAACCTGGCAATTCACAGACCTGTACCTGTGGGGCTAATAATACATTTTATGTTAATAAGAAATAAAAAATAAAAAAAAGAATAATGCTACCGTTAATATTCATGTACAAGTTTCTATGTGGACATATATTTTCATTTCTCTTGGGTATATATTCCTAGAAGTAGAATTACTGGGTCATTATGGTAATTCTGTGTTTAAATCTTTGAATAACCACTAAACTGTTTTCCATAATTATACCATTTTATATTCCCATCAACAATATAAGTGGACTTCTGTTTTTTATATCCTTGTCAACACTTGTTGTTTTCTATTTTTTTAATGAAAGCTATCCTAGTGGGTGTAAAATGGTAGTTCATTGTGGTTTGATATACATTTTCTTACTGACCACCGATGTTAAACATCTTTTCATGTGCTTGTTGGACATTTATGTATGTTCTTTGGAGAAATGTCTATTTAAGTCCTTTACTCATCTTGTAATTGGACTGTCTGTTTTGTTGTTGAGTTGTAAGGATATATTGAAGGGGAGGAAAACTCTTCCTTTCTTCCCTCTGGGTTCTTTAGCCAAATAATTAAATTGACATAAGACAAATTAAGAGGAGAAAAGTTTAATTTTGCATATATGGGAGCTCATAGAAATACAAGACTCAAAGAAATGACTGGGCTTATACCTTTTAGTCAAAGAAACAGTTTTTTGTGAAGATTTGACAAAACAAAGGGGTTTAGGCTTAGAGTACCAAATTAATGAAGAAGTAAGAGAGTTTGTTTATACAGCTTTCTTAACCTTGAATTCCCTATCTCTGGTGGTAAGGGTACTTTCTCTGGTATAGGGAGGATACCTTCACATGGGAGATTTATTTCCTGCTTTCAGGAGAACAAAAGATGGTCAGAATGTCCTTTTTGCACCTGCTCTTTCTTAAGTAACTTTAATTCAAAATAATCAATATGTCAAAGTGGCATGTTTTGGGATGGCCTCTTCTGTTCTCTTCCAGTATATTCTGGATATTCAGCACTTAATCAGATTTTTATTTTGCAAATATTTTCTTCCATTCTATAGGTTGTGTTTTCACATTCTTCATAATGTTTTCAATATGTAAAAGTTCATTTTAGGGGCACCTGGGTGGCTCATTCCTTAAGCATCTCCCTTCAGCTCAGGTCATGATCCCAGCATCCTGGGATGGAGGCCCGCCTTGGGCTCCCTGCTCATCGGGAAGCCTGCTTCTCCCTCCCACTCCCCTCTTGTGTTCCCTCTCTTGGTGTGTCTCAGTCAAATAAATGAAATCTTTTTTTTTTTTAAGTGCATTTTACCTAATTTTTGTTTGTTTCTTGTGTTTTTGGTGTCAAAACTAAGAATCCGTTGCCAGATCTGAGGTCATGAAGGTTTACCCCCTTTGTTTTCTTTCAATAGTTTTGTAGTTTTAGCTTTATGTTTAGACTGTGGGTTTGTTTTTGGTTTTTTTTTTTTTTTAAGGTTTTATTTATTAGGGAGAGAGAACAAGCAGGGAGAGTGGGAGAGGGAGAAGCAGGCTTCCCACTGAGCAGAGAGCCTGATGTGGAACTTGATCCCAGGACCCTGGGGTCATGACCTGAGGTGAAGGCAGAGGTTTAACTGACTGAGCCACCCAGGTACCCCTCGACTGTGGATTTGTTTTGAGTTAATTTCTGGAATAAGAAAGGAGATCCAACTTCATTCTTTCTTTCATATGGTTTCCAATTATCCCAGCACCATTTTTTAAGAGTTTGGATAATCTTGGCACCCATGTTGAAAATCAATTGGTCATGGATGTTTGGGTTCCTTTCTAAATTCTAAAGTCTATTCCATTGGTCTGTATGTCTATCCTGATGCTAATACCACACTTTTAATTACCATGGCTGTGTAGTAAGTTTTGAAATTATAACATGTTGCCTTTCCAACTTTTTCTTTTTCAGTGTTGCTTTGACTGTGAATAGGTCATACTTTTCTGCTTCTTTGTAAGCTTTGTTAGTTTTGTTGAGATTGGACATTTTGATTATTGTAGTGGCTCTGTAAATCAAATTATACCCCATCCCCAAGAATTGCCACTGTTGCTTGATAAAGGCTTCAGGTGTCTCTTTAGTGACTTTTCCAAACTGGTTTTTTGTTTTGTTTTTGTTTTTTGTTTTTTGGGTTTTGGGGGTTTTTTTGCAAAGACTGTGTTCCTTATTGTGTGTCCACTAAGGTCTCTATTCTATTATCTCTGTAGTCAGCCAGTGAACTGACAAGATTTCCTTAAATTTCTGGATCCAACAAGAAAAGTGAAGAGAAGAAAAAAATAGAATATTCTGTCTCTTTAAATTCCCTCTACCATCACTGCAGAGAAAGTCACTTTAATCCATAGGGATTGAAACAATGGCCAATATCTCTGTCAGCCCTCCAGCGAACTGCCAGGCAGAACTAAACCCACAACCATGATTTTTGAGGACATCATCTCTGTTACCCATCATGGCACCAGCAAGCCACACCAGAATTATGGGCAGGTACCCCCATAGCTACCTGCTATAGGGCTGGGAGTTAGGGGGTGGTAGTCACTACACAAAAAGCCAAAATTCATTGAAATTTACCAGCCTCTTTCTTTGTTAAGCACTCCTGTGGATGCTGCAAGTGTTCACCTAGATTCCAAGTTCCAAAATAGTTGCTTCAAACAGTTCTTGCCAGATCAATAGTTGTATTGTAGAGGAAACAATTCCGGGAGTTCCTTACTCTACCATGTTCTAGGATATCTCCCCTCAACTTTTTTTTTAAAGCTACGGGAGCCTTTTTTTTTTTTTAAGCACTCTAAGAATCATTTATTCCTGTATCTTTTAACAGTGTGCTACTGTAGAATTGTGGTCAGCACATCTGTCAGCTGAAATAACACTTTTCAACTTCATAAACAAGTAGTTCTCTTAGAAATATTTTTTATACATGTATCATTAAGCACTGTCATATGTGCATTAGAGCGAGGTGATCACTTCCTCACTGAAATAACACTGAAGAACCCTTGTTTGTGCAAGCCAAATCTTATATGAAATCCTATTAGAACAGCAAAACAAGTAATAGCATTGTGGCTCAGGTTTAAGCCTGGGTGCTGGAGAGAGAAGTACACGACCTTAGCCTTTTTTGATACTTGTTCCCTTCTACCTCAGTCAAAATAAATACCACACTAAAGCAGTGTTTCTCAGACTTTCTTTTGTCTTCCTCTTCCCTTTCACTGATTACTTTCCAAAAAAAAATAAAAATCTTGGGGCGCCTGGGTGGCTCAGTGGGTTAAAGCCTCTGCCTCTGGCCCAGGTCATGATCCCAGAGTCCTGGGATTGAGCCCTGGGCTCTCTGCTCAGAGGGGAGCCTGCTTCCCTTCCTCTCTGCCTGCCTCTTTGCCTACTGGTGATCTCTGTCTGTCAAATAAAAAAAAAAATCTGGATGATAAAGACTGGTAAGAAGTACAATAAACAAGTTACATTGTACTCTTTATGAATATCACATATGAATTACCTGTTAGTTGCTTTTATAAGAAAACAGCATGATTCTATATGATATAGTAATGTATATGATAAAGTATATGATAAAATAATGTCATATAACATCAATAGTTTACACTTACCTTGCTATAATATGAAGTAAGTTATTCAAATAACATAAATTCATGAGCTGCACACCACCAATGTAATGCCCCTGGATGGAGAAATTATATTCATGTCCGCCTTAGCCATTGGTGTGTGAATATTTCATATTTGAATCACAATGTATCATGTCTTAAAAATAATAGGCCAGAATTACTATTGATGCAGTTATGTATCCTTGACATTCAGGTGGCATCACACCACCACCCATAGCAAACCAGGTTAATAGTGATGACATGAAATTAGCAGTAATTTGTAATTAAAAGACAAGAGTCTCAGTCTGAAAATCAAAGCCTAGTCAAGACTTTATTGATGATGCACGGTAATACAGCATCTTGTTTTGCAAATGGCAGGAATTCCAAAGCTCAGTTAGGAGTTCTGTAATATTAAATAAGCATTGTACAGCAGCTAGACTTCTTAATAAATTTAATTAGAGCTCTCAGGAAACACAAAGAACTCTTAAATTTTGTTTCAAGGATACCAGTTAATAATTCTAATGAACTGCCTTGGCCTGCAAAGTGACTATTGTAGTCCTTAGTCATATGTTAAATAACTTGCTGTCATTTGAAGGAGCAAAGAGAGGGATTGCAGTTGATTATAAGTTTGAGGGTTTGAAGAGCCCTTATGTGGCCTACTCTGAGAATCACTGATCTCCAGAATGATTAGGGGAATTGTCCCATTCTGTTACAACCATTGCTTTGAGCCCTGAAGCCAGGGACTTTAATGGGCCCAGCAGGGGCTTGGGCAGCCCATACTCCTACCTCTTGTACTAGATAGAATTGATCTTGGTTTTAGTTCCCTTGCTGTTTGTCCCATGCAGATTAGGTTCGACCACCTAAAGAAATGGCTGAGCCATTCACCTCTCAGCCCTTAAAACAAGAGCTAGATGTTTTCAGAAATTGCATCCAGCTCCAAATGCAGTGATTCTCCTAATCTTAGGGCTGTATTGCTATCACAGAATCCCAGTGAATAGGTGAATCCCAGAGTTAAGGAGTATCACTGTTGGCTCCTAGAAGGATCTGAGGAGAGTGTTAGTCACTAATCACGGTGAAGATCCCCCTGGATGATACTATGTACTGGTTTTAAGTAAAGTGAAAATGAATCTTATGATCTCTTCCAGTTCTTTGTCACCACCAGTTTCCATTAAGACTGAGCCATTTCTACTGTAGGAGGGTAAGCTGCCCAGTTACTGTACTTTAGGTATCACCCCTATTTTCCTCTCTAGGATATTAGTGATAGGACTCAGCCATCCTGCACTAAGTGAAAGATTTTTGCTTTATCCAAAAAGAGCTAAAATCATGTCCTTCCCCCTGGAAGTGAAAATAGTCTCCTCACCTCCCAGAGACAAGAGCACCTGTGCACGGAGTCCTGCTCCTATGTAAACAGTAGTGGTTTTATTATCTTACCTGAGAAATGAGGGATCAGACAATAAACTGTTAATGCCTTATTGGAGATAGAGGTTCTTTGGGTGCTCTTTATTCTGACCCCATTTTAAGCCTCATTGGATCTCAACTTACTGGTTGCATTTATGTATTACTCCCCAAATAAAGGAATTCTTGATATTTCTAATATGTCCATTAGAAGGCAGAGGTAGGAGTGTAGAAAACTTCTTTTTTTTTTTTAAGATAGCATTATCGCTTTAATTTGGAGAGCGATACCCCTCTTTGAGGGGCATTACAGCAAGGCGCTAGCTTGCTTCTGTGTAAAATGGTAGATCTCAGCTTACTACTTGGTTCAAGCAAGTCAACTCTGTCACTTTTTCCTTTCTCAAGACTTGCTTTGTTTCCCAGGTAGAGAGTGTGTGAACTCTAATTCTACAGTCTTATTTTAACCCTAAAGATCTCAATACTTAAAATGGACAGGAAAATATATCTGAACCCTTACTGCACATTTGTGGTTAAAAAAAAAAATTGTACACCTAACAAGGTCATATTCCTCTAACACTGAGGACATAAGCTTGACTAAACCAATCCAGAGGAGGGAGTTGACTATAATTGGTCATGTCAAATGAATACTAGGTTCTATAAAAGTATCTCAGTCTCAAGGCATATTTAGTTTGGCATATTTGCCAAACTATGGGAATTATCAGGACACTGTATGTTTAATAATAAGTTTTCTTACTGTGGATTAATCAGGAGATTTTTTTGTTAAGTCCTTATTAAAGAGGAATCATCTAATTAAATGTTTTCTTGTGTTTTAGGACACCTGGGTGGTTCAATCCATTTAGGCATCTAACTCTTGATTTCAGCTCAGGTCATGATCTCAGGGTTGTGAGATGGGTCCCTGCATTGGGCTCTGCGCTAGGCATGGAATCTGCTCTTCATGCTGGGCATGGAGCCTGTGTGGGATTCTCTCTTTCTCCCTCTCTAAATGAATGAGTGAATGAACGTTTTCTTGTGTTTTTAAGAGCTTTCTTTGCTGCAAAGCAGCCAATGATGAACGCAATTCATTGCTAACTGGATATATCATGCTTTTATTGTTTCTCCCCCATACTGAATGTTTTCTTCCCCTTCGAGGTGCCCACGGTCTGCAGATGATGAGCGAAAGCACCCTGTCCTCTGTCTTTTCTGTGGGGCCATACTGTGTTCTCAGAACATTTGCTGCCAAGAAATTGTGAATGGGGAAGAGGTTGGAGCTTGCATTTTTCATGCACTTCACTGTGGAGCTGGAGTCTGCATTTTCCTAAAGTGAGTAGTGAGTGTTCTGGATGCTTCGTAATGAACTCACGGAATCTGGATCCAATCTGGAGGCTATTATGGTAGGACAGTGTGTCGGTAGGAAATGGTCTATCGGAAGTTATAGACCTGTTATTCACATGAAATTGCACTTGAGAAGATATTACAGAATATTACAAAATAAGTTTGAAAAAAGGATTCTGTTTACATTCAATTATTTGTGGTATATTTTAAGCATGATAGAGTTTGCATTGATTACTCTGGTGTTGTATAATACTCAGGTGTGGTGAAAGGGCTTGGAGTCCTAACACTTACATTTAAAAAGTACCTATACAAAGTTATCCTTTGAGTATATTCATTTTCTTCATTTATGCTATCAGGCAACCATTGTTTTCCCTGGTCTCTCAGCAAAAGGCTGAGAGTGGAACAGTAGTTAACTTCATGTTTATGAAAGAAGAGTACAGGTTCCCTGAGAGAAATAAAATTCAAAGTGAAGTTGGTTGCTTTTTCTTTCCATTCTCCCCATGTAATGTAGTTTCTGTTTATGTAAGCCCAAATATCTAACTGTGGAATATGTAATTATTGCGTGTAGGCATCTGATAGAACAGTGGGAATAAATTCTTAGAAGCTACACCCAAACACCTATTTTCTTCTTTTAGGAAACTTACAGCATGTAAGCCCACTACCTATTCCATCTTTTTATTTTATGTCACTCTCTGGCACTTATCCCTTCTGTACATGTGTATACAAACATTCTTTTTATATCTTCCTGTCTAGGCTGTAACAGGCACAAGTAACTTCCCAGTGGCAGTAGTTCTTTATAATTTGCACTGTTGGAGGCTGGCTCTAACTGGAAATGGTTTGACACTTCCCTAGCTAACCTTCTTTCTGGCCCAAAGTTATCAGAACAAGAAATGTTCTGTCCTTCTGTTAAGCTCCCTCCCCATTCTAGGTTGTAGGTCCAGAAACAACAGAAACAACCCCAGACATCATTTTCTAGGGTATCTGTGGCTCAAGTAGGACAGCTTCCTTCCTCTCTTCAATATATTCAGTCAGTATTAATGGTCCCAATTCCCTAAATCCACTGATCCTTTCCCATAACTTAAGTAAAAATTGCAGTGTTCACTCTCTTTTATTTAAACAAAACACAGTTTAGTCTATTGGTCTATGTTTACTCTCTTTATACTGAATTCCTAACAGATATTGGCCGGGTCTTTTCTCTAGATTAACTTTGGTTTAGTGCCTATCATTTGCATACCTGCAGTTAATAATATTTCCTGTTGGTTGTTTTTTTTTCCTTCAGAATCCGAGAATGCAGAGTAGTCCTGGTGGAAGGTAAAGCCAGAGGCTGTGCCTATCCAGCCCCTTACTTGGATGAATATGGAGAAACAGACCCTGGCCTGAAGTAAGATTGGTTTATTTGTTTTTCATTTTGGTCACATTTATTGGACATGGACAGTAACAGTTCTTTAAACACAGAAACTAATGTTAACTATTGAGAGATATTTTTAAAATAAGTACAAATTAAAAATACTAAGTATGATACCATCCTAAATGTAGCACATAATTTTGAACAGCTTTGTGCTTCTCCAGAATGTGAGGGTAATCCTCCTCTAAAATTAAAGATGTAGGGGCACCTGGGTGGCTCGATGGGTTAAGTCTCTGCCTTCAGCTCAGGTCAAGATCTCAGAGTCCTGGGATTGAGCCCCGCATCGCATGGGGCTCTCTGCTCAGCAGGGAGCCTGCTCCCCCCCTTCTCTACCTGCCTCTCTGTCTACTTGTGATCTGTCTCTGTCAAATAAATAAATAAATAATCTTTTTTTAAAAAGGTGTAAGTCATCCTAATGTTTGAATGTTATGTTGTTTTTATTTTTATTTATTTTTTTAAAGATTTTATTTATTTATTTATTTGACAGAGATCACACAAGTAGGCAGAGAGGCAGGCAGAGAGGGGAGGGGAGAAGCAGGCTCCCTGCCGAGCAAAGAGCCCGATGCGGGACTCGATCCCAGGACCCTGGGATCATGACCCGAGCCAAAGGCAGCAGCTTAACCCACTGAGCCACCCAGGCGTCCCTGAATGTTATGTTGTTTTTAATCAACCTTTGTTCAGAATTACTTAGGTCTAAGTATGGAGGTAGTCTTTGGATTAAGGGAGAAAATAGCTGAATGGTGCAAGTAGTTATTGACTGAGGATAAGATCTGAGTTGTTCCAAAAAGGTAAGAAGAAGCAGAATTTTTTACTTAATTAGGCATCTTGAAAATACCCAACTAGCTGAGGCACTTGAGTGCCTCCAGTATGAGAATCTCACAGTTCTCCATAATTGCAAGAGCCAAACTTTAGTCATTTGAGATTAGCTGTGTTATGGACTGTACTGCCTTAGAATTGATGTGGAATAGTTTTGTTTAAATATTTGCTAATCACCAGCAAATTTGTTATGTCACAAAGACAACAATAAGCAAATATTTCTGAGCAGCAGAATGTAATTTGAGAGCTTAGTGTTATACTTCAGACTTAATCTCCTATACAAAGACTAGAAATCAAAGCTAATTAAACTGTATGAGGCCAAAAAGCCATTAAGGCCCCATCAGACTACCCAGAAAGGGAATAGAGCTGCTTCATGTTATAAACCTTACGTTTAAATGGGGTCTCATAATGCCTGTGATATACTTTGCCTATTTTCTGAATAATCAAGGAATAAATTTCTGCTTCATCAGCTAAGTGGTCTGTTAAGTTTGTGGTGATTAGGGGTGAAGGGGGAATATCCCTCTTAAAACTTTGTCCTTGTGATTCCTCTCAGTTCTAAGAACATCTCAAGAGCGTGAACTTATTTAGGCAGTAAAGATGTGGCAGTTCTTTGATTTGAACTTACATGTTTGTTTGTTTGTTTTTTCCCTGAAGGAGGGGCAACCCCCTTCATTTATCTCGTGAGCGATATCGGAAGCTCCATTTGGTGTGGCAACAACACTGCATTATAGAAGAGATTGCTAGGAGCCAGGAAACTAATCAGATGTTATTTGGATTCAACTGGCAATTATTGTGAGCTTCAACCTTGCCTTGGGACAATCACAAATGAAGACAGTAATGAAGACCGATTCAAAATTATGGAGATCTTTCTGAGGGCTAGGGAAGGGTTGGCGGGTCTTTGCTCCATGTCCAGATTCACATACATCAATAAAATATTCCTTAATGGAGTATTGCTTTCAATTAGTGAAAAGATGCTTAAAGGAGAAAAAGGACACTGATTAATCTGTTTTATGTTCCAGAACACTAAAAAATGCTTCTTTACCCCAAGTGTCTGATTCTGCTATTTCCAGAAAACTCATCTCCCTTCATAATCTGTCCCACTTCTTTTCATTTCATTCACCTGGTAAATGAAGTCACATTAAGCAGTTGTGGACATTTTTTTTATGTTGGCTAACTCTTCTACAGTTTTGTGTTTGGTATTTCCCGCACATACCCAGGTTTAGTTTAGCTGATACTGGAGCACTGACAGGATTCTAATCTGTGGTAGTCTTCCATGCAGCTAAAGAGGAATTGCAGAAACCATGCAGTATACTTCAGCTGAGAAAGTTTCCAAAAGAGTAAATTTTTAAAAATTACTTCTCTTTTAAAGAAATACCCCTAATGTGCCACTTACTGTTTCAGCCAGAAATTAAACAACTCTTTCTGTGGGCAGAGTTGCCATTTTTAAGGCAAATGTCTGCTAATGTGGAAAAGCTTTTTTCCCATTATAGACCTCAAGAATGGGGTAAGATAGGATAATGTATGCATTATCCTATCCCTCATGGGCCAAAGAAACTATAGTTCTCACCTCTTAGCACAAATAGCTTTGTTGAGTTTTGAAATTATACTGTTTTCCAGAGGCAAATTTCTAAAATGAGTTCCCTTATCTCTTGTTTGTGGCACCATCCTATTTGACTCTTAAGAACCTGATGCAGTTCTGATGTAAACTATCTCTAGAACGAGGGAATGGAGCATTCCCAGTGAATGGAGCATGGCAGCTGTCAATTAGAACAATCAGATCGAAGCCAATTCTGTCATCTTCTGTGTCTTTGTAAAAGACAAATCCTTCCGTTGTTATCTGTGTGCAACCTTTTCATAAACTCTGGTTTTATGACTAGTACCAACAACCAAAAAAGCCATGTGATCAGTGGTCATGTGTCTTGTTATAATATGCTGTGGTTGAGCCATCGTGTTTATAGATAATAGAGCTCTCCCAAATCTGTGTGTAGACTTCCTGGTTTTTGGCTTTAAGTTTTTATATCAAGAACTTGTGATCTAAACAGCAGACAGAAGATAAATTGAAATCTTCCATTTTAGCTTCTCTTGTCTCTGGAGTAATGTCAAGAATTTGAAAGATGCATTCAAAGACCATCTGATTTTGCCTTTGGTGACTACCATCATATATGTGTGTAAATGTTTTCCTATCTTCTTTTTGCTCAGCAAAGGCAAACAAATAAAAATACATTTGCAAAGTGATGATGCACATTTGGGGTTAGATTTTTTTGGTGTTGTTGTGTAAAGTAAAGATGGACTTTGCAGTAAAGGATTGGCATGAACAGGTATCAGAATCATAATCATGATTTTATACTTGAATAATTATTATTCAGAAGGTATCAGGAAACAGATACAGTTCCACTGAACTATTTGTAACAAGTGATGAGTGAGGATCCAAAAATTCAGTATTCTGCTTGTCCAGTTTGCCAGTATGATTAAATGATTAGGACATCTCCCTTTATTTCTGATGTAATTTTTGGGGGGTGGATGGTCTAACTGGAAAATCAGAGCCAGAATAGGCAACAGAAGATGCTGACTTCTGCCCTGATTGGCCCCATTTAGCAAAGATAAACTGACTTTTTATTTCTAGTCTTTTTATATTCACTTCATAAACCCTGGGGTTAAGCTCTTAAGCTGCCAGAGGGACTACCCTGTCCTGGCCAGTCAGACCTTCACTGCCAAAGAGCCCATTTCATATTGAGTTCCATTCTTGAGATTGATTCAGACCCCTGCACTGGAGATGAAGGTGTGTCTCAGTGCTGCCCCCAGCCCTAGGGATTTCTAATTACATTCAAATATCATAGTGGTTTGCCTTCATCATTGCAAACAATTTAATTATGCTTATGGAGTTGACTTGCAAATGAGCAAAAAGTCACTTTATTTTCATTAGTGTAGAATGTGGAGGAACTGGTTCAACAGGATGGCTCCAAAACTGTGTTTTTCTAATGTTTTTGGTGAGGAGCTGACAGGAATTTTAATGGTAGAGTGAAGAAAAGCATATATCTGTATAATTAATTTATTTTGCTGGTGTATGGGCTGTGAGTTCACCCCGTTAGTGGTCATTTGTCATTTCATAACAACTATGCATTTGGTTCACTGTGATGATGATCTATATCTAGTGACTGCAACATGTTTATACCACTGATTCAAATGCCATCCATGATGAAGTTATACAAATAATGCATATATTGATATCTTTTATTGCAAAATGTAAATTTAAAACTTGTATAATGTTCTTGTGCTTTTTGAAATAAAATATCTTATATGTGTATATTTACAAAGAAAAAAGGGACTTCTCATGTCTGGGGATTTGGGTTTGAAGTATAAAAATCTGTACCTAGAAAGGAGCTCTAATTAAGTGTAACCTCTGCCAGCCCAGACAAATTCTTTAAAACACATAGGTATTGGGATGCCTGGGTGGCTCAGTCGGTTAAGCGTCTGACTTTGGCTCAGGTCACGATCCCAGGGTCCTGGGATGGAGCCCTGTGTCGGGGCCCTTGCTCAGCGGAAAGCCTGCTTCTCCATCCCCCTCTGCCTGCTATTCCCCTTGTTTGTGCTCTCTCTCTAACAAATAAATAAATAAAAATCTTAAAAAATAAAATAAAAGACACAGGTATTCAGCATAATGGTCTCTAAACTTTCTGATCATACATTCCATCAGTAAATAATTTTTAAAGCATGCACTATACATATATACAGAGTGAATTTTTTATATTCAGTATGGTACTAATGTATTAAGTACATTATAAATGATTGCCCAAAAATGGAGATTTTAAAACAGCTAAAAAGTAGTTTTATTTATTTATTTATTTCTATTTAAATATCTTCCAAGTGAATCTATTCATCTCTTTGGGTATGTATACCCTATTGTGGACACCACTGTATAGAGCAGCACTGTCTGGAGAACTCTGCAATGACGGAATGTTCTCGATTTGCACTTCAGTATGATAGTTGCTGTTCCCATGCAGCTATTGAACGTTTTGAAATGTGGCTAGTGCAACTGAGGACCTGAGTTTTTTATTTTACTTAATTTTAATTTTAGTAGTTTAATAGTAATTTTAATTACTAGGCATGTGTGGCTAGTAGCTACTGTATTGGACAGCATAAATCTAATCTAATGGTCCTCAGATTTGACTGTTAGAATCACTTAAAGAGCATTAACAAAAAAATTTCCAGATTTCACCCTTGATCCTGAATCAGAATCTCCTGAGATTGAGCCTTTACAAAACCATTATGATTTCCTTCTGTTTCTAAACCATTACCCTTAAAATTTAGAGCTTTCTTTGTTTTTACCTCAGTGATTTAGTCTACATGCCAAAGAGCCTCAGAGAGAAAAGCAGATCAAAGGCAGGGGGAAGTGCCAAACTTAGATAGTTGTCATATTTCATTTTGATTTGCTATGTAAACTTTCATTTAAGGAAAGGGTACCTAGAGTTAAAACAAAAAGTCATTGCTTTTGTTTTAAGATTTTATAATATTCTAGGAGGGTAGTAGCTCTGAAGGCATTGAAGAAAGTGTTTTGGTTATGAACATACAAGGCACTTGGAATTAGGATGAAGTTACTATGATGAAGTCTTCTCTGTACTTAGAGTAGCTGGCCACTACTAGGAAAAACAAATCATACAACCAGGCAGATTTTTACAATTTGCATTAAAACTTAAAACTGGAGCACCTGGGTGGCTCAGTCTGTTAAGCATTTGACTCTTGATTTCACCTCAAGGTGTGATCTCAGGGTTGTGATATAAAGCCCGACATTGGACTCCACATTAGGGGTGAAGCCTGCTTAAGACTCTCTCTCCCTCTCACCCTCTGCTCCTCCCCACCCATGTGAATGAGTGCTCGCTCTCTCTCTCTTTCACCCCCCCTCCCTCTTTAAAAAAAAAAAAAATTAAAACTTCAGTACAATAAAGAACTCCATTAATAAAAAGATATCCAGAGTTAGGTGTTATGATTGTATCAACAGTTACAGCTTCTGAATTTCCTCAAAACTCTTCCTGAAAACTGTATGCACTAACCAGGGTAACAAAAGAAAAACCCAAAGTTTAACAAAACAAAGCAGGAAATCTCCCATGAACTCCCAAGTATGGACAGATATAGTCAAAGCACCAACAGCAGCAGGGTTGTGCAGTGGAAGTGGTGGAAAGTGAAAGGGGATACCGAGTAAGAGTTGCAGAACTGGGGGTGCCTGGGTGGCTCAGTTGGTTAAGCGCCTGCCTTTGGCTCAGGCAGTGAGCCCAGGAGTCCTGGGATCCAGCCCCACGTCAGGATCCCTGCTCAGTGGGGGAGCCTGCTTCTCCCTCTCACCCCTGTTCCTGCTATTGCTCTCTCTCTCTCTCTCTCTCTCAAATAATTTTTTTTATTTTTTTAATATTTTATTTATTTATTTGACAGAGATGCAGTGAGAGAGGGAACACAAGCAGGGGGAGTGTGAGAAGGAGAAACAGGCTTCCCGCTGAGCAGGGAGCCCGTTGCAGGGCTCTGTCACAGGACCCTGGGATCATGACCTGAGCTGAAGGCAGACGCCCAACGACTGAGCCACCCAGGCACCCCAAATAGAATGTTTAAAAAAAAAAAAAAAAAAAAAAGAGTTGTAGAACTGAGAAACTGCCAACCACCCCCAAGTGGGAAGAAACCCACTCAATAGAAAACCTGGACACTCAGGACTGAGGATTACCAGCAGAGCTAACCACAGTCCTCACATGCTATGAGGAGGGTGAAAAACTGCTCAGTCTTAAAAGAAGGTGCTGGCAGTCTAAGTCCTCTACATTCTTATAAATAACCATTAAATACTGCTTTCATTACAAAAGAAGCCTCACTCACCCCATGGAAAACTGCTAAAAACAGAAACCAGATTGAGAATGGCAGTAATACCATTACTGAGAGAAAATTCAGATTGTATGCATGAGTGATATATAACCTATTGTTAAATTCAAAATGGTTGAAAGACCTAAATGTGAGACAGAGATCCATTAAAATCCTAGAGGAGAACACAGACAGCAGCCTCTTTGCCATCGTGTGTAGCGACTTCTCACTAGACACCTCAGATGCAAGGGAAACAAAGGCAAAAATGTTCCAGGACTTCATCAGGATAGAAAACTGCACAGTGAAGGAAACAATCAACAAAACTAAAAGCAGCTTTTGGAATGGGAGAAGATATTTGCAAATGACATAGCAGATATGGGCTAAACCACAGCCTAACCACAGTTAGGGCTAGTATCCAAAATCTATAAAGAACTTCTCAAACTCAAAATCCCCAAACCAAATAATCCAGTTAAGAAATGGGCAGAAGACCAAAAGACACTTTTCCAAAGAAGATATCCAGATGGCTAACAACACATGAAAAGATGCTCATCCTCACTGATCAGGGAAATGGAAATCAAAACCACAATGAGAGACCACCTCACACCAGTCAGAATGGCTAAAATCAACAACACAGGAAGCAATAGATGCTAGCAAGGGTGCGAAGAAAGGGGAACCCTCCTATACTGTTGGTGAGAATGCAAACTGGTGCAGCCACTCTGGAAATTAGTATGGAGGTTCCTCAAAAAGTTAAAAACAGAACTACTCTATGATCCATCAACGGTAGAGAACAAACTGAGAGTTGGTTGAAATTCTACTCTTGAAACCAATATTACTCTATATGTTAACTAAAATGTAAAAAAAAATTTGGAGAAAAAAAAATCTATCAGCAAAATGCTGCATTTAAAAATGTAAGTACATGAGAGTACTGAGTACTTGACATTAAAAATAAAAGAGGTAAGTCTGAGCTATGAAGCTAAAAACGTTTTCTTGACCCATCCCTGTCCAAGTGAGAAGCACCTCCCCCTGATGGTCCAGAAAATCCATCTCATTTAAAAAAGAACATAACTATGCTGGTTAATTTTATATATTAATTTGGCCTAAGGGATGACTGGATAGCTGGTACAACATAATTTCTGGATGTATCTGTGAGAGTGTTTCTGGAAAAGATGAGAATTTAATTTAGTAGACTGAGCAGAGAGATCTGTCCTCACCACAAAGAGATCTGTGAGTGGGCTTCATCCAATCCACTGGAGGTCCAAATGGAACCAAAATGTAGAGGAAGGATAATTTCCCTCCCTCTCTGAGTGGGGCTGTCTATCTTCTCCTACTCTTAGATTTTGGAGCTTCTGGATCTCAGACCTTTGGACTTGGACTGAATTATACCACCAACTTTCCTGGTTCTTTTGCAGGCTGCTGATAGTGGGACTTAGCAACCATAACCACATGAGCCAATTCCTATAATAAATCTCATGTGGGGCCCCTGGGTGGCTCAGTTGGTTAAGCATCTGCCTTTGACTCAGGTCATGAACCTAGAGTCCTGGGATGGAGCCCCACATCGAGCTCCCTGCTAAGTGGAGAATCTGCTCCCCCTCTCTGTCTAACACTCCCCCGCTGCTCATGCTCTCACTTCCTCTCTCTCTCTCCCTCAAATGAATAAATTAAAAATCTTAAAAGAGGGGCACCTGGGTGGCTCAGTGGGTTAAAGTCGCTGCCTACGGCTCGGGTCATGATCCCAGGGTTTTGGGATCGAGCCCTGCATTGGGCTCTCTGCTCTTCGGACAGCCTGCTTCCTCCTCTCTCTCTCTGCCTCTCTGCCTACTTGTGATCTCTGTCTATCAAATAAATAAATAAATAAATAAATCTTAAAGGATAAAAAAAAATGAATCTCGTGTGTGTGTGTGTATTCTGTTGATTGTGTTGAGAAAAATGTAATTTTTAAAGGAGCAAAATAGGGGTGCCTGGGTGGCTCAGTGGGTTAAAGCCTCTGCCTTCGGCTCAGGTCATGATCCTGGGGTCCTGGGATCAAGTCCTGCGTTCAGCTCTCTGCTCGGCAGGGAGCCTGCTTCCTCCTCTCTGCCTGCCTCTCTGCCTACTTGTGATCTCTTCTGTCAAATAAATGGATGAAATCTTAAAAAAAAATAAATAAAGAGGCAAAATATTTGGATATTTCTCCAAAGAAGATATGCAAATTTCTAATAAGTACATGAGAAGGTGCTCGATATCATTAGTCATTAGGGAAATGCAAATCAAAACCACAATAAGAGGGATGCCTGGGTGGCTCAGTTGGTTAAGCCTTCTTCGGCTCAGGTCATGATCCCAGCGTCCTGGGATCGAGTCCCACATTGGGCTTCTTGCTCGGCAGGGAGCCTGCTTCTCCCTCTGCCTCTGCCTGCCTCTCTGTCTGCCTGTGCTCTCTCTCTCTCTCTAACAAATAAATAAAAAATTTTTTAAAATGTACTTAAAAAAAAAAAACCACAATAAGAAACCACTTCACACCCACTATGATGGCTATTAATAAGATGCACATGTTGGAAATAGGATGTAGAGAAATTGGAACAAACACAGGCAGACCTCACTTTGTATGGTAATGCAAACTGAAACCATACAAAACATTCTTAATAATATGGGAAAGATTGTGATTGTTCCATGGTTTTTACAAATTGTCGTGGAAACAAACTCTAATAAATGTATACAGAAATGAAAATAGTGAAACTAACATTTATTGAGCACAGTGTGATTTATAACATTAAAAACATTGAAAATTAAAGTGTTTCATTCATTTTAAGAAACTTAGGAAGAAAAAAACATCAATAGTGTTTGCTTTCTCTGTGTAATTTTTGATACAGAGTGAGTCTCTTTTCTATGCCTTAGCAAATCTTTTAAGTTTGAATCAGCTTACAGCATTGTATCCTTTGTGTTTCCAGTGTTGTGAAATACTTCCAGGAGTTCCTTTCATGTGAAGTTTTGTGCCAGCATTGTTTTTTCCGGGATGTTAGCCATAATCACTTATTTATTTCAATAAGTGTGTATTTACGAAGTTCCTCTGACTGCATATCAAGAGTTTCTCAAGCAGCAACAGTGTCAACAATCCCACAGTGTACTATTTCTTCTAGAATAAGCCCTGTATAACTTCTACGACATTTATAGGTGACTCAAATTTCACTTCTGGCATTATCACTTCAGTGTCTTTGGCACTTTTATCTTTGTTGGCCAATTCCCTCTTTTGGTTATCAATTTTTGTCAGATATCTCATGTGCTTATCACTGGGAGACAAGGAGACAGACAGCACAACTACGTGCTTTGCTCCCTGTCCCTGAACTCAGTAACAGATGTGCAATGCTAATCACCAACAGACTTTGAAAGAAGTGACATAATTGACCTCTGATCGTGACAAGCATTATTTAGTGATGTGTGAAGGGAGGGACTAGCTGCAGAGTTCACACTTTATGCAATTACAATTAATGTGCCATCTTAAATGAAATTGGAACCATTGTGGTTGAGGGACTGGTGTTTATTTAAAACAAGGTAACTGAAAATTTTGCCTCTAGGAACAACACAAGCTGAGGACGACTTTTATAAAGTTTTTTTTAAAAAGATACATAGACGCATTAATAAAGACACTTTAACAAATATCTCCCAAACCAGGATAAAGTAGGCAAAAAATTTGCAAGGATATAGTAGACCCAAACAACATAGCATGTTAGTTGGGTCCTATAGTAAGCAGACAATGAGTCAGATTTGGGAGCATAAAAGGATTGCTGCACTAATCTGTTCAATTACAATTGGGCAAGGGAGTACCAAGAAGGGCCCAAGCAGATCATCTGAATTCCACAAGCAGTCCCCTCTTTGTCTAACACAGCTCTCACACTTTCCTGCTGACCAATGCCAATTAGCCCAGGCCAAAATGGTGCCTCTTCTTGCTTGCTAGTCCCAAGTTATATGCAGTACCAAAGGCCCAAGCTGTGTCCAGTGTTTGTAGTCCAGTAAGATCTTTTCCAAGTCATCTGGCAGGAGTGAGCCCCTTTTCGAGACTAAGACCTCTATCTCTGAAGAGTTCAGAGTTGCAGGGACAGGAAGCATAGAGTCCTCCAGGGAACTATTGCGAATGATGATGAGTGGAGCCACTGCTTGGCCCCTGAACCCCAGGCATACTTCCTTTTGGAAACAAAGCACTATATAAAGGTTTCCAATTCAGTGCAAATACTGCATCCTGGAGGATGGCAACCCCCCTCCCCTGCCCAGCATTGCCTCTAAGCTGATACCTGAACTGCATCTTCCATGGGTCATCCCAACATTCTGTCAGCCCAGCTGCTCCTGAATGATGCAGTATGCAAGGCAACCATTAGATCCCTCTGTCATAGCCCCACTCCTGCAGCTCCTTAGCTGTGATGTGTAAGCTGACTGCATGCATGGTATGTTGTGTGGAATCCCATGGTAATGGAACGGGTACCCTATGAGCCCCCAGATAGCAGTGCTACCTGAAGCTCCGTGGGCAGGAAAGGCATACTTAGACCCCGAATAGATGCCCAATCATATGAGAATGAAGCGCTGACTCTTCTAGAACAGAATCATCCCAGTGAAATAAACTTGACACCAAATAACTGGTTGATCTCCTTGAAGAGCAATGCCCTGTCAATAGAGCAATGGACCCGTTACTGGCAGGATGGACATGGCAGTAGCTCTAATGATCTTGTTAAGTGGAAGTCCATGCTGTTGGTTGGCTCCATGCTTACCCTCTATCTCTCCATTTTGTGTCAGCTGCCAAAGGGGCCTAAGGTCTAAGTGGTTTTGATTGCTTCCTTGTTCGTTACCTTTTCTGTAATAGATGCTTTCTGGCGGGCATTCATATCTAAAGCAAAAATCTTCCCACTTTGTTCACATACTCCTTTGTCCATCCTTCGTATCATGCAGTGTGTGCACTTTATGTCTAGCTTCTTTTACCTATGAGATTCACCCATATTGTTGTACGTACCAGTAGTTCTTTTCTTTTATTATGTTCTTCTTTATAGGAATACAGAAAATGTATCCCTTCCCCTGTTGATAGACATTTGGGTTGTTTAAAATTTGGGGCTATTGTTAATAAAACTGTTAAGAACATTCTTTTTTTTATTTATTTATTTGTTAGAGAGAGAGAGAGCACAGGCAGACAGAGTGGTAGGCAGAGGCAGAGGGAGAAGCAGGCTCCCTGCCAAGCTAGGAGCCCAATGTAGGACTCAATCCCAGGACGCTGGGATCATGACCTGAGCCGAAGGCAGCTGCTTAACCAACTGAGCCACCCAGGCGTCCCATTCTTACAGGGAAGTCTGGGTGGTGCACTTGGTTAAGAGGCCAACTCTTGATTCCGGCTCAGGTCATGATCTCGGGGTCCTGGGATCAAGCCCCCTGTTGGGTTCCACACTCTGCAGGGAGTGGGCTTGGGGATTTTCTCTCGCAGACTCTGTGAAGTGCAGAACCCGATGTAGGACTCTATCTCACGACCCTGAGATCACGACCTGAGCCAAAACTTAACTGACTGTACCACCCAGGCACCCTTACAAGTGTTTTGTTTTAGAAAATATGTATTCATTTCTTTTGGAGACTGTATGTAGGTGCATATATGACTAGATGTATATGTATGTATATGTATGTGTATATGTAGGGACATATATAATGAGATATGTAATGAAATATGTGTGTGTGGACTGATTCATGTTTATTTAACCTTTGAAGAAATTGTCAAACATTGTCCCAAAGTTCCTCTTGCCCCATATTCTTTTTTTTTTTAATTTTATTTATTTATTTGTTAGAGAGAGAGAGCAAGCACAGGCAGACAGAGTGGTAGGCAGAGGCAGAGGGAGAAGCAGGCCCCCTGCTGAGCAAGGAGCCCGATGTGGGACTCGATCCCAGGACGCTGGGATCATGACCTGAGCCGAAGGCAGCTGCTTAACCAACTGAGCCACCCAGGCATCCCCCTCTTGCCCCATATTCTTGTCAACACTTGATATTGTCTGTCTTTTCAATTGTAGACATTCTGGTGGGTGGGTAATGGTAGCTCACTGTCTCATTAATTGTAATCCCTTTTTTAGATGCTTTTGAGAGTTACTATGTGAACGATATATATCTTTTTTTCTCTTACCTTCCAGGATTTATGTCTTATTCCTCTTCTTCTCTTACTGGATGGGCTGGAGTATAGAGTGTGGTAACTTAATAGTAAGAGTGGAAAATGATCAGGAAGAGTTTTTTAAGAGATGCTGAGGACAATGAGGAACCACTAGTATCTTCTCAGAGATGAATAATGTGGTCAAATTCACGTTTAGCAAAAGCTCTCTGGCTATAATGTGGAAAAAATAAAGACACCAGGGAAGGCCAGTTAAAAGGCTCCTGAACTAATGTAGATAAGAAGAGGGTGACCTAAGCTAGGAAAGTGGCAATTGGAGTGGAGAAGAATTGATTTTTAGAAAATAAAATATGTCTGGCTCCACTTAGTCCACATCAAGTGTGATTTCAGTAAACCAATCAATAAAAATGTGCACATATTTCAAGCCATTATGAGGACAGACATTTCCTTTAGGGGAAATTCATCTCCAGAAGGTACTAAAAAGAACATCTTTACAAATGTTATCAAACTGTTAACAAAAAGAACTTGAAACAAATGAAACTATTGGGTTCAATGTGAAATATGAAATGAAAATAATGCAATTCAATGAATGCAAGATCAGTACTAAAACTTTTTTTCTTTTTCTTCTTTTTTTTTTTTTTAAGAATTTTTATTTATTTATTTGACACAGAGAGAGCGCAAGCAGGCAGAGCAGCAGGTAGAGGGAGAGGGAGAAGCAGTCTTCCCGCTGAGCAGGGAGCCGCCTGCTGAGCTCCATCCCGGGACCCTGGGATCATGACTGAGCCACCCAGGTGCCCCTAAAACTTCTTTTCTTATAAACATGCCTCAATCAAGGCAGGTCACAAGTTGTTGATGCCAGCTTCCAGAACTGATTAAATTGTAGTCATAGGGGTGCCTGGGTGGCTCATTGGGTTAAGCCTCTGCCTTCGGCTTGGGTCATGATCCCAGGGTCCAGGATCGAGACCCGCATCAGGATCTCTGCTTAGCAGGGAGCCTGCTTCCTCCTCTCTCTCTGCCTGCTGCTCTACCTACTCGTGATCTCTCTCTCTGTCAAATAAATAAATAAAATCTTTTTAAAAAATTGTAGTCATAGTTGATGTGGCCCTTGGTAAGCAATATAGATGAACTGAAAAGTAAACTACCTCTGGATGATAGTAAAATAGTAAGTTCACACTAACTTAGAAAACAACAACAAAAGACCTCAGTAGGAGAGGTGACAAAAGCAGAAAATTTGAATGAATTATGCAAAAAGATGAGAGCAGATGGCTTTTGGGGAGAGTAACTCACTGAGCTCACCCAAGGCCTCAACAGCTCAATGACTGCCTCCTTCTACAACTCCCCCCTCTTTGCTGTTGGTCTTCCTTCCTTTTGCCTGAACCCTCCCCTTGTCTCATGGCCTTAGTGAATGCTCCACGGTTTAGAACTATGATTTCATCTCTAGGTGAAAATTTTTCAAATTTATGTGTCCATTCCTGACATCAGCCCTGCGTTTCCAACTTTTTACCCGGTAGTGCTGTTGGACCTTCGAGCTCAGAGTCTAAAAATCAAACCCATCCTCAGCCCCAAACCAGTTCTTCTTTCTGATTTTTTACTTCTGCTAAAGGTACCACTATTGTCCAAGTCATGCAGTTTTGACATCTAAATTATCTTTGACTCTTCCTTCCACAGGAAATGGCTTGGCAAACTGGCCAAGTCTCATCAATTTTTCTTCTGATTATTCTCTGCTCTGTACTCTCACCTCCCCATTTCAGGCTCTTCTTCCATCATTGCCAAAACAGTTGCAATGGCCTCTTGGGGGTGGTCTTCTTTCTCTAGTTTCTTACTTTCTTGAATTAATTCTGCATATCATCACAAATTTAGTCTTCCTAAGCACAGATCTGGTAATATCTCTGGTTGTTACAATGGCTACTCAGTAGTAACCCAAAAATCTTCAATGGCTCATGAAACTCAAGAGCCTCTAAAACATGGCTCCAGGTTATTTTGGTTGGGGGGGATAGTTTGCAATCAGCTATGCTCTGACTTTTAGCTAGTTTGTAAGAATAACTTTAACAGGGGGTGCCTGGGTGGCATAGTCAGTTCAGCATCCAAGTCTTGGTTTCAGCTCAGATCATGATCTCATGGTCGTGAGATTGAGCCCCACATCAGGCTCTGTGCTCAGCTTGGAGTTTGCTTAAGTTTCTCTCTTCCTCTGCCCCTCCTGTTCATGTTCTCCCTCTCTCCTTCTCATATAAATAAATAAATCTTTGAAAAAAGAATAACTTTAGCAGGTAATTAAACTTTCCCATTTCATCTCTACTCCTTAAATATGAGCTATAGTGATTTCCTTCCAAAGAATACACTATAAAAAGAAGAAAAAAGAATAACTTTACAGTGGAGAAAACTGATAAATCCTAGTTCAGCCAGGTGATCAAGGCCAATATCAGTAGGGATAAATCGTGCTGGTAGTAGGTATCTTGGATATGATGTGATAAAATGGCAACTTATATGCTTTTCCTCCCCCCAACCTTTTTTTTTTATTTTTAAATTTTTTTAAAAGATTTTATTTATTTATTTGATAGAGATCACAAGTAGGCAGAAAGGCAGGCAGAGAGAGGAGGTGGGAAGCAGGCTCTCTGCTCAGCAGAGATGTGGGGCTCGATCCCAGGACCCTGAGATCATGACCTGAGCTGAAGGCAGAGGGTTAACCCACTGAACCACCCAGGCGCCCCGCCCCAAACCTTTAATAACAAGAAAAACAAACCAATTCCAAAAGAGCCGCATCCCTCAAAAATTTGGCCAGTACTCCTCAAAACTGTCAAAACCATCAAAACCAAGGCTGACACAGCCAAGGAAACCCTAAAGAAATGACATGTAAATGGAATGTGGTACCCTGAATGGGATCCTAGTGCAGAAAAAAAAAATTAGGTAAGAACTACGGAAATCTGAATAAACTATGAATTTCAGTTAACAATAATGAATCAATATTTCATTAATTAATTGTACAAATGTGCCATACATACATGAGCTGTTAATAATAGGGAAAACTGGATGAGGATATACATGTGAACTCCCTGTACTACCTTTCCAATTTTCCTGTAAATCTAAAACTATTCCAAAGAATAGTCTATTTTTGAATCTTATTTCCAAATAACTATTATACAATCATCAAAAAGAATGAGGCAGATTTTTATGCACTAATATTGAAGAAACTCTAAGAAAATATTAATGAAAAAAGAAAGTTGTAGAAGAGGGCATAAAGTGCTGGTTGCTCTTTGTCTACAGAAAAAGAATTGATATCTGTATTTGTTTGCAGATGGGTAAGAAAGCTACACAAGAAACCAGTAATTGGAGTATGTGCACTGAGTGGCCGGGAGTCATGCATGGGAAGGAAGCTCACTCTTCACAATATACTGTTTCAGTACTTTTCAAATGTTGAACCATGCGAATCTATTTTCCATTAAACCAATAAGCACACCAAACAACAAAATCAGGGGAAAAAAAGATGGTCTGCCAAATCCTCCTTCTGATATTTTTAGTCAGAGTGGATGAGCATTTTTCTTGTCAGGAGAGAATAGGGTAGAGGCAGCTGAAAATAAGCCTTTGTAAGATCCTTCCAAGAGAAGTCTTAAGGCAGTTGTAAGCACTGTAGCAAGGGACGTGGAAAGCT
>RCUC01124150.1:0-14924 GCA_003697995.1 Taxidea taxus jeffersonii | reverse complement strand
CCCCCCCCCCCAATGCAGGGCTTGATCCCAGGACCCCAAGATCATGACCTGAGCTGAAGGCAGATCCTTAACCAGTTGAACCACCCAAGCACCCCAGGAGTCCATCTTTTAGACGTTGTTAAGTAAGTTATATAATGTTTCAAGTCCCTAAATGATTGTATTTCTGTTTTTTTACACAGTGATTTCTGGATAATGGTAAATGAGTTCTTAAATATGGAGTACAATTTTACCTAAAAAGTTGAGAAGTTATGTGGTGAACTAAATTGTGTGCCCCAAAAAGATATGTTCAAGTCCTTACCCCTAGTGCTTGTGAATGGGATCTTATTTGGAAGTAGGGTCCTTACAGGTATAATCCAGTTAAGATGTTGAAGTAGAATGAACCCTAATCCAATATGGTGTTCTTCTAAGTACAGATGAGACAGGGAGAGTGCCATATGACAACAGCGGTAGGGACTGGAGTGATACGTATACCAGCTAAGGAATGAAAGGATGGTCAGCAATTCCAGAAACTAAAATAAAAGCATGCACTGGATTCTTCTCTAGAGCTTTCAGAATAAGCATGGCCCTGCCACCAGGATTTCTATGCAAAGGTTTTGAAACCAAAGTTTTTTCTTCTCCAGAAAACCTGTTTTTGCTCTTAAGGCCTTCAACTGATTGGATGAGGCCCACCTACATTATGGAGGATAATCTGCTTGACTCAGGCTCTACTGATTGTAAATGTTAATCATATCTACAAATTCTCTCACAGCAACATCTCTACTAGTGTTTGACCATGCATACTGGCCACCCTAGCCTAACCAAGTTGACACACAAAATTACCTGACATACTTACACACTTCTTGTGCTCTCCCTGCCTAACCTTTCTCACCGTCTCTGGCATCTCAGGGCCTAGGCTCATTCCATTCCCTTTGCTTGCAAAGCTTTACCCCCGTCTATTCATATGGTGTCTCAAGGTAAGTAAAAAAGCCCTCTCTGATTCTTCCAACTTAGTTAGGAACCTTGTCTGGTATGACCCTACCCAGGTTTGTATATTTTTCTCTCCCATTTTTTGGTATATATACATTATTTAAATTGTATCTATGTCCTTAATTGCTACATGTCTTCCTGTTGGACTGGAAGCTCCATACGGAATCCTTGGTGTTCCCAGGCTGACAGGTACATAGTAGGTGCTCATGAACACCTTGTTGACTCTCTAACTGACATAAGAGACCTGGAAGGGTTCCCAGAGAGCTTTGTGTACAGGTGAGAAATCTGAGGCCCAAAGAGGTTAAGCATCTCACTGGGGTCAAACAGCAGGAGTTAGACCAGGTTTTCTGCTACTGAGTCAGAGATTTCTTCTTGGCACCTGAACCCACGCTTTCCCGTTTCAAGGCAGAACTTCAAGTGTCCATTCTGAGCTGGCTGACTTTTTTCTGTCTTACTAAGAAAGTCAGCCTCTCTGACTGTGGTTTCCAAATTTGAAATCAGTGTGAGGAGGGTGCTTCTTCTCACTCATGAGTGTGGAGGGACCAGGGGGTTGAAGATGGATACCAAGAGCAAAACTTGCTCCACTCTCACACCCTGCCCTCTCTGCCTCTCAGTGTTGTGAGGAACTTTGAAGAGTAGATAATAAGGCAACCGTGTGTTAAATGCTTCCTGTGTGCCACATACTGTTCCATGTGCTTTGGGTCTGTTTTATTAAAGCTTCAGCTGCCTCTCTACCAGCAGTAGCCCCAGTCTAGACATGGGGAACTGAAGCATGGGGACTTGATGTGACTTAACCAAATCTTGCAGCCAGATAATGGCAGATGGGGGATTTCAGTCTAAATAGTCAAGGTCCAGAGCCCGTGTTCTTCATGGCTCTGCCTTAGGACAGATGAGACTTGAATGCATCTAAAGCAGTGAGTGCTTCCAAGAAAACAAAACGAGCCGCAAGTCTGAGTCACATACATAATTTTAACTTTTCTAGTAGCCACATTAAAAACAGGAAAGAAAAACAAAATTGTTTTTAATAATTAAGCCGGTATATCTAAAAATACATCATTTTGGCATGTACCAATATAATAATGAAATAGTTCATTGTTTTTTTCATACTGTTTGGAATCTGGCGAGTGTCCACTGGGACTAGCCATAATTGAGGGGCTCAAATACTACTTGTGGCTGGTGGCTACCATTCTGTACAGCACAGGTCTAAGCATCTCACTGTCACCCTTCATCACAGAGATACCCTGGCCGTGCTCTGATTTCCCACTCACAATAAACTCCCCGCTGTCCTGGTCAGGAACAGCCGAGTTATACCCACTTTAGGATGCCAGTCACTTACCTGAATGCATGGGCTCCCTCATAGCCTTGGGAGGTAGGGAGAGGGATCACCACCAGCCTCATAAAACACACACATCTTTTGCCGTGTGGACAGAAATCCAGATCCCACAGGCCCTATTGTCTAGATTGGGCTCTGGGTTTGCCCCTGGCTGGGCAGCCAGTTCTATGGGCTCACCCTGAGCCTCTCTCACTCCCTCTCTGCCTGGAGTGCATCCAGCCTGCTGAGTCAGGGCATGAGTTATGAGTAACCCAGAAGGCCCTGGAACAATTGTCTTCTTGACTAGCTTTTGAATCACCCGATCCTCTCTGGGATCAGATCAAGTTGGGAAAATTGGTTCTGCCCAACCAACCAGGGCTCCCTGCCAAGATTTCTCACATCTGGTCCCTCCTTTCCTTCTTGGCTCCCAGACAGCCCCGGCATTTGGCAGAGAGAACTTGAATTTTCTGGAATTGCTTTTGCAGGGAATTTGGCATAAGCTAATCAGCCCCTTCACGTGGCTTCCATTCTCTCAAGGTTTAGTTCATTGGTTTGTTGGTTTCTTTTCCCCGACTCTCTTTCTTTAAAAAAGAAAAAAGAAAAAAAGCCATAGCCATTAAAATATAAGCTAATTGAAGAAGCTGAAGAGTGGTTTAAATAGAATGAAAAATTGGAAGAAATTCTGGTTACCGTGTGTTACCACCTTCTCACTTGACTGAAACCAATCTCCACCCAAATCTTCACCCAGAAAATTCTTCAGTCTCTACTTCCAGGCCCCTCTGCTCAATTTTGCACACAGGAGCAAGATTTAAAATTTTTGCAAGAGAAAGAAGTGCTCCAGTACTAGAGGGACTCTAACGTTGACAACAAAATACAACAATGGAGTTAATTAGCATTGCATGGCTCACAAACCCCCCTCCAGGGGCTCCTCCTCGGATTTAAATCAGGGCTGTGCGAGATGGAACAGCTCCCACAGAGAGACCCTTTCCACCAACAGTTCTGCCCGCTGTTTTTCAACCTTCTCCTTTGGCTCTGGGAGGAGTAACAGCTGAGCCTGGATCGGTGAGCAGCATTTACCAGCTGCATGCTAATAGTGCCCAACCCCAGTCCCAGCCCGCCCGGTCCACCTCCTGCCTGGCCTTCCCCTCTGCCCTTTGCTTCTGAATTCAGACCTTAACCCTTTAGACTCACAGTTAGCCCAGGCCCCAGGAGGCTTCAGGCATTTCCCGGGCAGCCTCTGGCAGAGCCGGTAGGTACTGTTTGGCCCAAGCTCTCCTCCCAGCTTGGTCAAAGGAAGGGCATTTCCTAACTGACCCTGCCATTATTTTACTCTGATCATTAACTAGAGGCTTCATAAGGTCCCTGCATGCTTACAACAACCCCACTGGTAGGTATTATAATCCCCATGTTTACAAATCAGGAAACAGACTCCAAGAGATTACTGTTAATAAGGTTGAACCAGTGTCTGTCTGGGTTCGTCCTGAGATTCCAACCCACATCTGTCTTTCTCTGAAGGTTGATGCCTGGAATCCTGTTCCTCATACCTCCCAGGGCCCCAGTGGTGGGAATGCGGCTCCACCAATGACTGTAGTGATAATAAGAGCACTAATACTTGGTGACTGAATGCATTTTGCAAAGATGGCTAAACTTAGGTAAATATAAGACCGAAGGCTCTGATCAGAACTGATCAGTGCGGGTGGAAGGGGCTGCTCTGCAGGAGCTGTTCCGTCTCGAGCACAGACCCTGATCAATACATAATCTGAAGGGTTCCACGTGGGGGAGGGGGAGGGGTAGAGCCGTGCAGTGATATATACATGTGTATGTGTATGTATACACATATTTATACACATAAGTATACATATATAGACACACATATATACCCTATCCCAAATACTCTTAAAATGACACCGACACTCCTCCCATTGAGACGTAGGATCTGTTTCCCTCCCCTTGACCTCATAACTTCCAAACTGCTGCAAACCATGGGACCAGTGGAAGTGATGCTGTGTGGCTTTTGAGTTTAGGTCACACAAGGGACTTGAGCTCTCTCACACAGCTGCAGTCCCCTCCAGGCATGACTGGGGAGGGGCCATGGCCCAGCTCACCATATGACTCAGGACCTTGCTGTTGCCCAGACATATCCGTTCCTTGCCCCAGTGGGCCTCCCACGAGACCACTCACAACATGGAAGCTTGCTTTCCTCACAACGGGGACTCTGAGAAGCAGGGATGGAAGTCAGTCTTCTTGTCACCTAACCTCAGGACTGATATCCCATCACTCTGCCATGTTCTCTCCATTAAAAGTTGGTCACCAGGGACGCCTGGGTGGCTCAGTTGGTTAAGCGGCTGCCTTCGGCTCAGGTCATGATCCCAGCGTCCTGGGATCGAGTCCCACATCGGGCTCCTTGCTCGGCAGGGAGCCTGCTTCTCCCTCTGCCTCTGCCTGCCTCTCTGTCTGCCTGTGCTCACTCTCTCTCTCTCTCTAACAAATAAATAAATAAAATATTTTAATAAAAAAAAAAGTTGGTCACCAGAGCCAGCAGGAGCAACAGGGGAGGAAACCAGGCTGAACAAAAGCGAGACCCCCTGGGGCCGTTTCAGAGGCTGCCTGCACCATGGCCTCCTTCGATGATCATTTGCTGCCAAGCCCATTGCACAGATGGATGCACTTAGGCACCTAAGGCTGCGTGCCTTGAATGGGCTCATACATGGCAAGCAGAGTGGAACGTATTTCCAACCAAATATTCGTGCTGCTCTGCCTCCTCAGGAATTTTAATTCCAGGACTGATTTGCTGCAAAGGACACAGATCCCATTCAAGTATTTTAAACTCTTCATAACTTTTCGAAATTAACTGTGCATTTTGTTATAAGGGTCTATGTTTAAGGAGTCCTGGGCCCCAGCCTCCTCCCTCCATTTTGAGGCCATGGAGAACACTGGTAGAACAGCTGGACTTCATACCACTTCTCCACCCCAGCTGTGTTTAGGAATCATCTGGGGAGGTTTAAAAAATCCAGCTGCCCAGCCCACATGCCAAACCTAACACATCAGAATCTGTAGAACTGGGACCGAGATGTTCTCTTGAAAGCTCCCCAAGTGATTCCAATGATAGTCATCATACTTGGTAACGGGATCTTGGTAAAATACAGATTCTGATGCAGCAAGTCTGAAGGAGGGGGGCTGATCAGCTCCCAGGTGATGGCAATGCTGCTGGTCCACAGACCACACTTTGAGGATCACGGGTTGAGGGCAGTGGTTCTCAATCTTGGCAACCCATCGGAATCCTCATGGAAACGTGAAAAATGCTGATTCCTAACTCTGTCCTAGAAGTGTTTATCTAGTTGGTCTGGGCTGAGGTGTTGGCATCAGGCATTCTGCCAGCAAGTCCGGTGTGTGCTGGGTTGGACACTGCTGCCCAAGACACTCCCAGACTCCCTGTCCACACTTCTCTTAGCCCCGCCTCCCAGTCTCCACTCCTAACAGATGTCTCCCACCTCTTTCCTCACTGCTGCTCTTCCCGAAGGAAGCAGCGGTCTCCAGCATGGTTTCAGAAGCTGGGCAGGTGGCCAGGCTGGCAAAGGTCTCCCCAGGTGCACAGGATTCCATCATGAGGGACTCCTCTCTGTGTGTGGAGCGTCACTTTGGCTTTGATGTCCTTTTAAAAGTACAGCATTCCTGAGGATGGTAGCCCATTCCATCTGGAACAAGTCTCTCCAACCTCTCCTGGATTTACTCCTGAATGGCCTCCCTCTCAGCCAGTCTCTAAAACACAAGCAGAAGATTCTTTCTGAAAAGCAAAAACGATCACTAGCCTTGGGCAAACCCTCCCGTTCTTCCCGCTGCTTCCTCTAGGACACCGGGGCTTCTACGCCAGCCCCTGCTGCCTTCACCTGCCCCATCCAGACTCCTAGATTCTGTGCGCGCCTGGCTTGGGCTCCCTCTGCAATGGCCAGCCGCTTGGCCACTCCCAACCCAGTAGCCCAGTGAGGAGGACACCCTAGCTAGCAGTTCCATGTTCCCCACAAATCTCACCCAGTCTGCCCACAGTATCGAGCAACATAACTACTCACAAAATAGGAAGGAAATAACCTAGTACTTGAGTGGGTTGGGGTGGGGGTAGTGTGGGGCTGTGAATGACTAAAGGAAGAGAAAAAGAAAAGGGGAAGGAGCCACACACCCTTTGGATCCTTAGGGAGGAGGGCCAGAGCTTTTCTGGGTCTTCAGGATAGCAATCTTTTCTTTGCAAAACACCCTACTATAGCTCTGGCCTAGGCTCCTGGTGTGACTAAAGTGTCACTAGAAAATGAAAGGATGATTCAACAGACTTTCTTAACTAAACATGTCCTTTCTGTCTGGTAACTCTCAAAAGCCCCCAGTACTAATTCAAAAATAATGAATCTGTTTCATAAAGACTGGGAAAGGATTGGGGCACCTGGGTGGCTTGGTCTGTTGAGCCTCTGCCTTCGGTTCAGGTCACGATCCCAGGGTCCTGGGATCAAGCCCCAGATTGGGCTCCCTGCTCCACGGGGAGCCTGCTTCTCACTCTCCCCCTGTTCATGCTCTCTCTCACTTCTCTCTCAAATAAATAAATAAAATCTTAAAAAAAAAAAATGGAAAAGGATGCCTGGCTGGCTCCCTCAGTGGAGCATGTGACTGACTCTTGATCTCGGGGTCATAAGTTAGAGCCCCATGTTGGGTGTAGGGACTACTTAAAAGATTAGAAACATTTTTTCACTGGACATGGATATGCATGTACCCTATTATGAAGGGTAGACCATTGAACCCCGACCTTTGGGGGCTGTGTCTCTAGAAGGTGGCTTTTCTGTCAATATGGAGTTCAGTCCCAAAGAAAGATGAAACAGACTGTTTCCACTGTGACCTTTCTCTGGTCCCTCTTCCTCTCCACTCTCCCCTTTCTCTTCTCATTCACTCCCCCTTTTCTCTCCATTCTGCTGGTTGCTTTTCAACTGTAAGGGCCCACTTAGCCAGAGCGACTCCATCTCAGTAAAACAGCCATTTTGTTGTTTGTGCAGTAAACTTAAAATGACCCTGCCCCCGCCAGAGGAATTTACTTAGAAACAAGTCTGGGAAACCAGTAAAATGTAGCCGACGAGTCCCTGATAACAGAGCCCAGATATAAGAACGGGCCAGGTCAGGTGGAGACAACAGAGCCCGGATGCAAGGATGAGTCAGGCCAGATGGAGGCATCCAATCAGTAAAGCACACATACTATCTCCCTAACCACCAAAGAATGTGGGCCCTGCCTTTTTGGGCACCAACTTGAGCGCCAATTCTGACCAAAGTGATAGGCTAGTTCAAATAGCTACTATAGGGTAAATTGTAATTGGCCACCCGTGTGTGACCTAGCATGACTGTGCAACTTTCTCTGTGAATTACAATCTCATTGGCCAGGCTCAACCACATGGCCTTTGCTCTATAAAAGTTAGTCTGTGAGGCTGGAGGGGGGTCGCTCTCTCCGTAAGAGATGGCCCCGGTCAGTCGGTTTGATTCTCGGTGCTGGCGAGAAATAAAGCTTTGCTTGACCTTTGCTTTCTATCAGTCTCACTGCTTTGATAACGGACCCTAACACAACGTTTCTTGGTGTAACCTGATAAATCAGAGCCCTAACCCTGCTTTTACACGTGACCACAAGTCCCAATTTAAGAGTCCTCACCTGGAGCACACCCTGGTCCCTTCTAGGTCAGCTTGGCCTCAGCCTGTTTTTCTGTCCAAACCACCCATGATGGATGAGAGTCTGGAGCTTCCCCTCCCATGAGCGCACTCGAGGCTGTGGGCTGTTCCCAGGGAGCCCACTATAATACAAGTGAGTGAGAATGACGTCGAAGACCCTCGAATACCGAGAAACAAGCCAATCTTTTGACAACCTTGTTTTAACCGTCATTAGTAATAAACAACTTGTTGCTTAAAAAAAAAAAAGAATCAAAGTACATCCAAGTATTCTAAGCCAGAGCCCCCGCCCCTTAAACTTGAACATGCATCCAAAAGACCTTTGAAGATGTAATTCTGTGCTTCCTTCAGTGAAGATGATGCTCAGGGACCTAATGGGAATAGACATTCCTTTAAAGATATAAAAATTTTCAAGGTTTTAGTATGAGTCAAGTTGATAGTGTGCTTCCTTATTGTGGAGCATGATGGAGACCAGAGCCCTCAGTAACGATTTATTTAATAAAACAATTAATGAATTGAAAGTAGAAGGGGGGAATTTGCCCAGCTGTCACACATCATTGCCATCTGTTGGATTCCGGTCTCACCTGTGAGCTCCTTAGAAGGCAGTAGAGTGCCTGACACACAGTAGGGGCTCAATAAATGTTTATTGAACTGAATTGCTTGTCTGATGGCTGAGTCAGTGAAGCAGATGTAAAAAGAAATTGCCCAGCTCTGAAAGCTCCCTTTGGATTTTAGCCAAAACTCTATTTCAGCAAATACTATTAGGATTAAAGATACACTTATTCTCAGGGAAAAATAAAACGAGAAGTCACTCTCTCTTTTCTCATCGTGTTAAAAAAAGATCTTTTGCAATCACCCTCTGCCATTTCTTATCCATCAGCATTACATTAACATGATCTGTTGCTGTGAAAATGCTTCCCTTAAACACATCAAATAGATTAATGCTGCCACTTTATCAGGTACAATTTCTGTTTCCATAAAACATCTTTAGACATATAAAAACTACTTAAATGAGAAGGAGAAAAATCCTTCCCTTCTCACATCATCCAGTCGACTCTGTGGAAAAAGCTGACATTTCTAGAGGCCCGGGCTTTGTTCCCTCCTGCGGGAGCTGTTGCTTTGTGAAAGGGCCAGCTCCTCCCTGTGAACCTGTCTTCTCCTTAAGCCTGTAGTGGCCTGGGGAGTGTAGCTGGCTGACTGGGGGGGGCGGGGGGGGGGCGGCGGGGGGGGGTGCAGCCAGCGCCGACCAGGTGGAGGAAGGGACGGAGACAGCAAAGGAGGCCACAGGAGCTGAGCCAGGCTAACTTCTTGCAAAGTGCTTGGAAAATCTTTGTTGGGGGACAGTGGAGACATAGGGCATAGAGTGGGGGTCATCACGAGGGACATCTCAGAATGCAGCACGAGACACCTAGGTAAGGCATTATTGCTTGGAAGCTCCCCTCCCTCCTCCTCACCCATTCTTAGTAATCCATAGCTTCTGATGCACAAGGAATATTCTAGGCTTGTGGCTCTCAAAGTGTTGTCCTCCCAACCCCTACTAGCAGCATCACTTGGGAATTTGTTGGGTCTGAGACTTACTGACTCCCCGCTCTGGGTGTTAATAAGCCCTCCAGGGGGATTCAGATGTGTGTTCGAGTTTGAGAACCACTACATTTGGCAAGCCCTGAAAAGGGAGATTTCTCTTTTCTAGCTGGCAAGGATTACCACCAATTCTCCAAATTCCCTTCTAATGGTTCCCCCAGCTGAGGACTAAACTCACCATTTGTCACAATTTTGAAAGGTTTTCAAGAGGACAGAAAGTAGTGTTTATGGAGTGCCTGCTGTGTGCAGACACCGGGCACAAACCTGTCCTGTGTCTCGTTTCTTTAATCTTCAAAGCAGCCCTTTCGAATTGATATTACACCGTTGTTATGGGCGGAATTGTTTCCCTCCCAAAGTCACGTGCTGAAGCCTTCACCACTAAGGACCTTGGAATGTGACTGCTTTTCGAGACCCGGTCTTTAAAATGAAATAAAAACGATTAGCTAAAATAAGGCCTTTAGGGTGGTCCCTAATCCAGTCTGATCGCTGCCTTTATGAGTGGCTGAGGACACAGAGTAGGACGTGGTAACACAGAGGAAAGACCATGTGAGGAGAAGGTCATCACTGATGAGCCAAGGAGAGAGGACTTTGAAGAAATCAAACCTGCTAACACCTTGATCTTGGACTTCCAGCCTCCAGACTGTAAGAAATGAATTTCTGTTGTTGAAGCCCCCCAGTCTTACCTCCCAGTCTGTGGTATTTTGTTAGGCAGCCCAAGCAAACTACTACAGTGGGTCATAAAATGTCTCTCTGGAGCACCCTCACTAACACAAGCATTTAAAACAAAATCCCGACAGCCAAGATAGCCATGCCTGACTCTTCTCGGTACTGGTAGGAACCCTGCAGATGTATCTCATTCCACTGTTGCAGTGTCCTCATGGAGGTCCCATCAGGAACCCCATTCTACAGATGAGGCCCTGAGGTTTGGCAGTCGGCCCGACTTAGCTCAGCTGGTGAACCGTCGAGGCAAGTGTTGAAACCAAGCACTGAGACTCTAGGGTTTATGTGTTCACCACCCCTCTCCACAGCCTCCCTGATCCAGGCCCTGTGCTGAGGACTTCAAGGTCATTATTCAACGTTCTCAGCAGTCCATGCACGCTTAGTATCCCCCTTTCTCAGGTGAGAAAACTGAAGCTTACTGAAGATGAAGACGGTTGCCCAAGGCCACACGGCTAGCAGGTTGCACAGCAGAAATTCCGCCTCGGGCCTGGCTCCCTTCAGGGAACTCAATCCCACCAGGAATCCTTCCTTTTTCCCTAGGCATGTTTCATCAGAGACCCCTCAAAGCCTTTAAGGCTCAAGAGAATACACCCCTGATGAAGAATTTAACAAGGAGCGGGAGAATGCGGCTCTCGGGAATAATACGAGAACATTCATTATAATCTATTTTGTGTCTTCTGTGTGCCCCTCATTGTGTCCAGGGCCTGGTTCTCTCGTGTGACTTTACTTAGCCACAAAACAAGCCGCTCCTGCCATCTCTTTAATGAGGTACAGTAGCTCAACTCCCAGGCAAATGCTGGCTTCCTGCCTCACTAGCTGGAAGACCTTGGACAAATTGTAGATCCTCTGTATGCCTCAGTTCTTCCTCTGTAGTAGGGAGTGACTGACAGTAACAGTTCCGGGCTTGTCATGAGGACCAGCTGAGTTAATATGTGTAGGGAGCTTAGAGTCATGCCTGGCGCATGGCAAAAATTTGCAAGTATTTCCTGTTGATATTCTAAACCAGATTGAAAACTGCCCCTGGTCCCTTGTCAGATGGGTTCTCAGAAGTCTTCATTACAGCCCGGGGTTGTCTAGAAGAACTGTCCCAGTAACTAAGGATGAGCTTCATGCAAACCCATGTAAGTTCATCTCTAAATGCAGAGGTACTTGAAGTGGAGAGAAATGGGCTTTACAACCTGCAGGATGGGTCCATGATTATCTCTTCCCAAACCCAAGCTCGACGATTAGTAAATAGTGTTCTATTGAAGCAAAGCCACAAATATCCCCCAATTTTTCCCTGTTGCTTTTCTGCCAAGCCACTGACATAATGCTCAGTGTCAACAATAGTAGTGATAATAATAAATAATAACATGTTACCCAGTATATGTTCAAACCATAGGCCAAAAGCAACAGAACAACGTGGAGCTCTATTTTGCAAGTGTTATGCATGTGTTGGTTTGTGAGGGATGATACTGATGTAACTGAAGGACAGATCTAATCTCCCAGGAAAGGGAGAGGGACAAGAAGAGAAACTTCATAGAGATATTTGGACCTAAGTCCAAGGGTATTCATTATCTTGGGAGCGCTGGCGGCAACCATGATGCCTGGCAGTATGGGAATAAATAAATAAAATCATGGTACATCCATACAGTGAAATGAGTTGCAGTCATAGAAAAGAATGAGCCAGCTGTAATCAAGCTGATGTGGAACTATCTGAGATAAATGATACATAGGAAAGGAAGGCACACTTTAAATGGGTGACTTGTGTGGTATGTGAATTATATCTCCACAGAGTTGTAATTTTTTTAAAGACGTGATGTGTGCTACTATTTGTCTTTTTTAAAGTGCACACAAATACAAATGCCTGTCTCTATTGACCATATGGATGGGTGCGCAAGAAACCGACCTTCTCTGAGAGGGGAACGAGGGTTAGCAATAGGAGGGAGAGTTTCTTTTCACTGTACTACATGTATGAGTTTAATTTTTTAAAAGTCATATTCAGGGGCTCCTGGGTGACTCAGTGGATTAAGCCGCTGCCTTCGGCTCAGGTCATGACCTCAGAGTCCTGGGATCAAGCCCAGCATTAGGCTCTCTGCTCAGCGGGGAGCCTGCTTCCTCCTTTCTCTCTGCCTGACTCTCTGCCGACTTGTGATCTTTAAAAAATAAATAAATAGGGACGCCTGGGTGGCTCAGTTGGTTAAGCTGCTGCCTTCGGCTCAGGTCATGATCTCAGTGTCCTGGGATCGATTCCCACATCGGGCTCCTTGCTCGGCAGGGAGCCTGCTTCTCCCTCTGCCTCCGCCTGCCGCTCTGTCTGCCTCTGTTCCCACTCTCTCTCTCTGACAAATAAATAAATCTTTTTAAAAAATAAATAAATAAATAAATAAAAGTTATCTTCATGTATTTCCTACTCAATCACAGAAGATAGCCTTCTGCAAAACAGGGGAAAGGGAAAAGGGAGAAAGAAGTGTTTTGTTTTGTTTCCAAGATTTTATTTATTTATTTGACAGAGATCACAAGTAGGCAGAGAGGCAGGCAGAGGGAGGGGGGGAGTAGGCTCCCTGCTGAGCAGAGAGCCTGATGTGGGGCTGGATCCCAGGACCCTGGGATCGTGACCTGAGCCTAAGGCAGAGGCTTAACCCACTGAGCCATACAGGCACCCCAAGAAGTGTTTTTTGAATGGTACCATGTGCCAGGCACTGTTCCAAGAAATCAGTCCTCATTCTACTGAGGATTGTACTGTGTACTACTATTATTCCCATTTCACGGAGGGGTTAAAGTAGCTTCCCCCGCCCCCGGGTCCCACAGGGAGGTGGTCCAACCAGTGAAATCTGCGGAAGGTCACTAGCCTCCCACCCCCAGCTTCCTTGGATTTCTGAAATCTTAGAATTTGAGATTTCCCAGCGGAGCCCTGCAGGAGCTTTGTCAAGATCAAACAGTCTGAAGTATTTTAAAAGGTTAAAAAAGAAAAAAAAGCTCACAAATAATTCTAAAGCCCCAGGGCTAAAAGGTGACCCATCTGCTTTAAGTTGCATTTGCTCAGGAGACTGTCCTCTTGGCCTCCAGTGGGCTGTCTGGGCAGCGTCCTCCCAGGCAGGAATCAGTGGGGGTCTCCCCAGAGTCCCAGGAACAATGGGTGGGGTGCCCTACTCTTCAGAGGAATCTTGCCAGGACCACAAAGAGGCTCGCTTGCAGGGGGGGGGCTCCCGGCTCGCCCTCGCTTCCCCCAGGGCCATAAACGGGTGTTTAATTACAAAGCAGGTGGAAAAACTTCAGAATAAGGGGCCAGGCATTCCATTGTTTGTTTAACTTCTTTACAGGAGAACCGTGAGATGACATCTCAGATTGGCTGCTCCCTGGGCAATTTACATTTCCTCTGCCACAGCAGCATTGCTACAAGGTTGAGAAAGAAGGGACCATTTTGTTTTGTTTTGTTTTCCTTGAGAAAGAGGAAATGCCAGGGGCGGGGGCTGGCAGTAATTCTGAGAAAGTACAGTTTATTACTCAGTGGTGATGTTTAGAAATTTCTGAAGGAAAAGTATCTAGGGAGCTGGGATCATGGAATTTTAGGGTCATTTCTATTTCAGACATGCACGTAGGACCTACTAAGTGTCAGGTCCTTTCTGGAGGACCTTTATATATACATTGTGTCATTTGACCCTCAGACTTCGTTTTTTTGTTGTTGTTGTTTTTTAAGATTTTATGTATTTATGACAGAGAGAGAGAGCTCGGGGAGAGCCGAGCAGGGAGCCTGCCATGGCGCTGGGATCATGACCTGAGCTGAAGGCAGCCACTTAAGGACTGAGCCACCCAGGCGCCCCTGATCCTCAGACTTGTAAGGAAGTATTGAGGAAATCGCTACTTTCTTCAGATAAACCACCTGGGAACTCCCAGGTTGAATCAGGACAGAGGGGGCCCCTCCAGTGGGATTCCTGGCTTATTCGCTATTGTCACCAGGGTCCTGGCATCTTCAGAGATGGGAGGACCTCTGACCCTCGCCTTTCTTTTATTATCCTGTGGCACTGCTGAGACACAGTGGGAATGTTTTAAAAGAATGAATACAGCCATGGAGACAACAAAAGGAAAACAAATAGAATAACAGGAACACGGAAAATGTGGCTTATAGGGTGCAGCCTCTTTGCTGGAGCTATCCCATCCCTCCACATAAGAGGCCAGAAAAAATCCCCGTTGCATTCTCTTCTGTTTCCCTTTTGGGTCTCCATTTATTCATTTGTGATTCATTTATTCAATAGATATTTACTGAGCAGCTATGATGTCCTAGGCACTAAAAATACAGCCTTGTATAATTCAAATAAGTTCCTGTTCTCCTAGAACCGTCATTCTGGTGGGGAGATAAAGGTATAAATGTATAGACAAAATAATTTCTCATGGTGATAGGTGGTTAGCAGAAAATAAGGTGATACTGTAGAAAGGAATCCCTAAAAGGCTTTAGAAGCCAGCTTTAAAGCAATGTGCTCATAAGTATGTATAATTATACCCATTTTATAGATGTGGATATCGGGGCTCAGGCTAAATGACTGGACCAAGTCACAGTGGTTAAGGCTGGATTCCTACTCAGAGGTCTCTCCAGAGCCCAGTTTTTCTCACTACAACCTGCTGTCTTGTCAAGGAGGGGTATGGATCCCATCCAGCTCTGGGGATCACGCATGCTGGACTA
>RCUC01124148.1:0-23072 GCA_003697995.1 Taxidea taxus jeffersonii | reverse complement strand
TATCAGTTGAGGACAGTCATAAGGCCTTGCAAAAGCCCCTGTTTTGTGCTAAGTGAATCTGTGGAATTGGGGCGGTACCCCAGGCAGGCAGGCAGATTTTGCCTTCCTTAATTAAGGGATATGCACAGTTCCAAAAGGCACGTGTTCCTGGTGAGTGGCAAACAGAGCCCTGGAGTGCGCCTCAGGTGTTCCCAAACAGATGGGCTTTTGGGCCAGGCTTGCATGGACCAAAGACTCAAACCCCAAGCTAGGGTTAGGGCCAAGGGATATGGCAGGCCTTATATACCAGTGCTGGGGTGGTCATCTCTGGGGGTTCAGTTGAGGGCAGTCAGAAGGCACTTCATATGCCGTGCTTTTTAGGCCAGTGAGGATGCGGAATTTTGGGGGTGACCTCAGGGATCAGGCAGATTTCTCCCACTCTCAGGGTTCTGCAAATTCTAAATGACTCTGTTTCCTCCAGAAAGACAAGCAGAGCCCTGGAGTGTGCCTCAGTTGGCAACAATCAGGAGGATTTTGGATAGAGGCTTCCATTACCAAAGCCTGAAACTCCTAACTAGGGTGAGAATCAGGAACTTGGGGCATGGCTGGGCCAATGTAACCCAGGTGTGTGGTCTCCACAGGTGTATCAGTTGAGGACAGTACTAAGTCATTGTGTCAGCCTCTGTTTTGTGATGAGTGAAACCGTGGAATTGCGGGGGGGAGACCTCAGGCCGGCTGAAAGATTTCACCTTCTCTAAGGGATCTGCACAGTTCCAAAAGGCACGGGTTTCTTCTGAGTGGCAAACAGAGCCCTGGATAGTGGATCAGGTGTTCCCAGTCAGACAGGCGTTGGGGCCAGGCTTCCGAGGAGCAAACTCTCAAACGCTAATCTAGGGTTAGTGATAGGGCCAAGGGACATGGCAGGCATAATCTTCCCGAGCTCTGGAGGGCTTCCCTGTGGTCTCAGTTGATTGCTCTCATAAGGGAGTGCATATGCCCTTTTTTTTGGCTAGTGGGGATGTGGAATTTGGGTGTGACCTCAGGAGTCAGGCAGATTTCTCCCACTCTAACTGTTCTCCAAAGTTCTAAATGACTAAGTTTCCTCCTGAAAGGCAAGCAGAGCCATGAAGTGTGCCTCAGTTGGCGCCAATCAGAAGGATTTTCGATAAAGGCTTCCATTACCAAAGTCTGAAACCCCTAACTAGGGTGAGAGTTAGGACCTAGGGGTATGGCTGGGACAATCTAGCCAAGCTGTGTGGGCTCCACAGGTGTACCAGTTGAGGGCAGTCGTAAGGCCATGGTTAGCCCCTGTTTTGTGCTGAGTAAAACCCTGGAATAGAGGGGGTTTACCTAAGGCTGCAGGCATATTTCCCCTACTCTCAGGGTTCTGCCCACTTGTATATGGCATGGAGCCCTGGAATTTGCCTCAGTTCTTCCCAATCTGAGGGCTTTTGGGCCAGGCTTCCATAGACCAAAGTCTCAAACCCCAAGCTAGGGTTATGGTTAGGGCCGAGGCATATGGCAGGGCTAATCTACCAGTGCTGAGGTGGTCATCTCTGGGGGCTCAGTTGAGGGCAATCAGAAGGCACTTCATATGCCCTGCTTTTTTGACCAGTGAGGTCGCGGAATGTGGGGTGACCTCAGAGGTCCGGCAGATTTCTCCCACTGTAAGTGTTCTGCACATTTCTAAATGACACTGTTTCCTTTGAAAGGCAAGCACAGCTTTGGAGTGTACCTCAGTTGGCCCTAATCAGGATGATTTTGGATACAGGCTTCCCTTACCAAAGTCTGCAATCCCTAACTAGGGTGAGAGTTAGGACCTAGGGGCATGGCTATGCCAAACTACGATAGCTGTGTGGTTCCACAGGTGTATCAGTTGAGCACAGTCCTAAGGCGTTGTGTCAGCCCCTGTTTTGTGATCAGTGAAACCATGGAATTGGGGGTAGACATAAGGCCAGCAGGCAGATTTCACCTTCTATAAGGGACATGCACAGTTCCAAATGCACGGGTTCCTCCTGAGTGGTAAGCAGAGTCCTGGGGTTCACCTCAGACGTTCCCAATCAGTCGGGAGTTTGGGCCAGGCTTCCATGGAGCAAAGTATCAAAAACCAATCTAGGGTTAGTGATAGGGCCGAGGGACATGGCAGGCGTAATCTTCCAGAGCTGAGGAGGGCTTCGCTGGGGTCTCAGTTGATTGCTCTCATAAGGCAGTGCGTATGCCCTCTTTATGTCCAGTGGAGATACTGGATTTGGGGGTGTTCCCATGGGTCCGGCTGATGTATCATACTCTAAGGGTTCTTCAATGTTCTAAACAACTCTGTTTCTCTAAAAGTCAAGCAGAGCCCTGGAGTGTGCCTCAGTTGGCCCCAATCAGCATGATTTTGGATAAAGGCTTCCATTACCGAAGTCTGAAACCCTGAACTAGGGTGAGAGTTAGGACCTTGGGGCATGGCTGGGCCAATCTTACACAGTCTTTGGGCTCCACAGTGTTTCAGGTGAGGATAGTCCTAAGGCGGTGATTCAGGCCCTGTTTTGTGATGAGTGAAACTGTGGAATTGGGGGGATGACCTGTGGCCAGCAGGCACATTGCACCTTCTCTAAGGAATCTGTAGAGTCCCAAAAGGCACGGGTTCCTCGTGAGTGGCAAATAGAGCTCCGGAGTGTGACTCAGGTGTTCCCAATCAGACGGGCGTTGGGGCCAGGCTCCCATGGAGCAAATTCTCAAACCTCAATCTAGGGTTAGTGATAGGGCCGAGGGACATGGCAGGCCTAATCTTTCAAAGCTGAGTTGGCCTCACTGGGGTCTCAGTTGATTGCTGTCAGAAGGCAGTGTATATGCACTCATTTTTGGCCAGTGGGGATGCGGAATTTGGGGGTGACCTCAGGGTCAGGCAGATTTCTTCCACACTAAGAGTTCTGTAAAGTTCTAAATGATTCTGTTTCCCTTTGAAAAGCAAGCAGGGCCCTGGAGTGTGCCTCAGTTGGCCAGAATCAGGAGGATTTTGGGTACAGGCTTCCATTATCAAAGTCTGAAACCACTAACTCGGGGGCGAGTTAGGACCTAGAGGCATGGCTGGGCCAATCTCACCCAGCTGTGTGGGGTCCACAGGTGTATCAGTTGAGGAGCTTCCTAAGGCAGTGTTTCAGCCCCTGTTTTTTGATGAGTGAAACCCTGGAAATGGGAGGGAGAACTCAAGCTGGCAGGCTGATTTCACCTACTCTAAGGGATCTGCAGAGTTCAAAAGACACGGGTTCCTCCTGAGTGGCAAACAGAGCCCTGGAGTGCACCTCAGGTGTCACCAAACAGACAGACATTGGGGCCAGGTTTCCATGGAGCAAACTATCAAACCCCAATCTTGTGTTGGTGATTGGGCCGAGGGGCATGGCAGGCCTAATCTTCCAGAGGTGAGTTGGGCTTCTCTGGGGTCTCAGTTGATTGCTGTCATAAGGCAGTTAATGTGCCCTTTTATTTGGCCAGTCAGGATGTGGAATTTGGGGTGACCTCAGTTGTCAGGCAGATTTCTCCCACAATAAGGGTTCTGCAAAGTTCTAAATGAGTCTGTTTCCTCCTGAAAGGAAAACAGGGCTCTGGAGTGTGCCTCAGTTGGCCCCACTCAGGAGGATTTTTTATACAGGCTTCCATTACCAAAATCTGAAACCCCTAACTAGCGTGAGAGTTAGGAACTAGGGACATGGCTGGGCCAAACTAGCCAAGCTGTGTGGGCTCCACAGGTGTATCAGTTGAGGACAGTCCTAAGGCGGTATGTCAGCCTCTGTTTTGTCTTGAGTGAAACCCTGGAAATGGTGGGGGGAGACCTCATGCTGACAGGCCCATTTCACCTAATCTAAGGGATCTGCATGGTTTAAAAGGCACGGGTTCCTCCTGAGTGGCAAACAGAGCCCTGGAGTGTGCCTCACGTGTTCCCAATCACACGGGAATTGGGGCCAAGCTTCCTTGGAGCAAACTATCAAACCCCATTCTTGTGTTAGTGATAGGGCGGAGGGACATGGCAGGCCTAATCTTCCAGAGCTGAGGTGGGCTTCTCTGGGGTCTCAGTTGATTGCTGCCATAAGGCAGTGCGTGTGCCTTTTTTTTTTTTTTTTTGGACAGTGGGGATGCGACATTTGGGAGTGACCTCAGGTGTCAGGCAGATTTCTTCCACACTAAGAGTTCTGCCAAGTTCTAAATGACTCTGTTTCCCTTTGAAAGGCAAGCTGTACTTTGGAGTGTGCCTCCGTTGGCCCCAATCAGGAGGATTTTGGATACAGGCTTCCATTATCAAAGTCTGAAACCCCTAACTAGGGTGAAAGTTAGGACCTAGGGGAATGGCTGGGCCAATCTAGCCAAGCTGTGTGGGCTCCACAGGTTTACCAGTTGAGGACAGTCATAAGGCCATGCTTAGCCCCCGTTTTGTACTGAGTGAAACGCTGGAATTGAGGGGAGAGACCTCAGGCCGACAGGCAGGTTTCTCCTTCTCTAAGTTTTCTGCACAGTTGTAAATGGTACGGTTTCCTCCTGATTGTCAAACAGAGCCCTGGGGTGTGCCTCAGCTGTTCCCAATCGGGAGGTCTTTTGGGCCAGGTTTCCATGGACCAAAGTCTCAATCCCCAAGCAGGGTTAGGGTTAGGGCCGAGGGACATGGCAGGCCTAATCTACCAGTGCTGAGCTGGTCATCTCTGGGGGCTCAGTTCAGGGCAGTCAGAAGGCACTTCATACGCCCTGCTTTTTTGGCCAGTGAGGACGCGGATTGTGGGGTGACCTCAGGGGTCAGGCAGATTTCTCCCACTCTAAGGGTTCTGCACATTTCTAAATGACACTGTTTCCTCCTGAAAGGCAAGAAGAGCTTTGGAGTGTGCCTCAGTTGGCCCCAATCAGTATGATTTTGAATACAGGCTTCCCTTACCAAAGTCTGAAACCCCTGACAAGGGTGAGAATTAGGACCTAGGGGCATGGCTGGGCCAATCTAACCCAGCTCTGTGGTCTCCACAGGTTTATCAGTTGAGGACAGTCCTAAGTCATTGTGTCAGCCCGTTTTGTGATGAGTGAAACCGTGGGACTGTGGGGGAGAACTCAGGCTGGCAGACAGATTGCACGTTCTCTAAGGTAATGCACAGTTCCAAAAAGCTCGGGTTCCTGGAGAGTAGCAAACAGATCCCTGGAGTGCACTTCAGGTGTTCCTAATCAGATGGGCGTTGGGGCCAAGCTTCCATGGAGCAAACCCTCAAACACCAATCTAGGGTTAGTTAAAGGGCCTAGGGACATGACAGGCCTAAACTTCCAGAACTGAGGTGGGCTTTGCTGGAGTCTCAGTTGAATGCTCACATAAGGCAGTGCATATCCCCCCCTTTTTTTTGGCCAGTGAGGATGTGGAAATTGGGGGTGACCTCAGGTTTCAGGCAGATTTCTCTCACTCTATGGGTTCTGCAATGTTCTAAGTGAATCTATTTCCTTCTGAAAGGCAAGCAGATCCTTGGAGTGTGCCTTAGCTGACCCCAATCAGTCAGATTTTGGATACTGGCTACCTTTTACCAAAGTCTGAAACCCATAACTAGGGTGAGAGTTAGGACCTTGGGGCATGGCTGGGCCAATCTAACCCACCTGAGTGGGCTCCACAGGTGTATCAGTAGAGGAGTGTTAAGGCAGTGTCTCAGCCCCTGTTTTGTGATGAGTGAAACCGTGGAATTGGGGTTGTGACCTCAGGCCGGCATTCATATTAGATCTCCTCTAAGGAATCTGCACAGTTCCAAAAGGCATGGTTTCCTCCTGAGTGGCAATCAGAGCCCTGGAGTGCGCCTCAGGTGTTTCCAAACAGACGGGCGTTTTGGCCAGGCTTCCATGGAGCAAACACTCCAACGCAATCTAGGGTTAGTGATAGGGCCTAGGGACATGGCAGGCCTAATCTTCCAGAGCTGAGGTGGTCTTCGCTGGGTTCTGAGTTGATTGATGTCATAAGGCAGTGCGTATGCCCTTTTTTTGGCTAGTGGGGATGCGGAATTTGGGGGTGACCTTAGGGGTCATGAAGATTTCTACCCTTCTAAGGGTTCTGCAAAGTTCCAAATGACTCTGTTTCCTCCTGAAAGGCAAGGAGATCCCTGGAGGGTGCCTTACTTGGCCCCAAATAGGATGATTTTGGATACATGCTTACAATAGCAAAGTCCGAAACCCATAAATAGGGTGAGAATTAGGACCTAGAATCATGGCTGGGCCATGTAGCCAAGCTGTGTCGGCTCCACAGGTGTATCAGTTGAGGACAGTCATAAGGCCTTGCAAAGCCCTTGTTTTGTGCTGAGTGAATCCGTGGATTTGGGGGCGTGGTGACCACAGGCCTGCAGGCAGATTTTTCCTTCTTTAAGGGATATGCACAGTTCTAAATGGCATGTGTTCCTCCTGAGTGGCAATCAGAGCTCTGGAGTGCGCCTCACTTGTTCCCAAACAGGCGGGCGTTGGGGACAGGCTTCCATGGAGCAAAGTCTCAAACCCCAATCTAGGGTTAGTGCTAAGGCCGAGGGTCATGGCAGGCCTAATCTACCAGAGCTGAGGTGGTCTTCTCTGGTGTCTCAGTTTAGGGGATTGATGAGGCAGTGCATATGCCCTTTTTTTTTGGTCAGTGGGGAGGCGGTATTTGGGGGTGAACTCAGGGTTCAGGCAAATTTTCCCACTCTTAGTGTTTTGCAGATTTCTAAATGACACTGTTTCCTCCTGAATGGCAAGCAAAGCCCTGGAGTGTGCGTCAGTTGGTCCCAATCAGGATGATATTGGATACAGGCTTTCATAACCAAAGTCTTAAATCCCTAACCAGGGTGAGAGTTAGACCTAGGGGCACGGCTGGGCCAATCAGGCCAAGCGTGTGGGCTCTACAAGTGTACCAGTTGAGGACAGTCATGAGGCCGTGCATAAGCCCCTGTTTTCTGCTGAGTGAAATGGTGGAATTAAGAGGGTGACCTCAGGCCGACAGGCGGATTTCTCCTACTCTAAGCATTCTGCACACTTGTAAATGGCAAGGTTTCCTCCTGAGTGTCAAACAGAGCCCTGGAGTGTGCCTCAGATGTTCCCAATTAGGAGGGCATTTGGGCAAGGCTTTGATGGACCAAAGACTCAAACCCCAAGAAAGGGTTAGGGTTAGGCCTGAGGGTTATGGCAGGCCTAATCTACCTTTGCAGAGGGGGTCATCTCTGGGGGCTCAGTTGAGGGCGGTAGAAGGGACGTCATATGCCCTGCTTTTTTGGCCAGTGAGTACGGGGAATCTGGGAGTAACCTCAGGGGTCAGGCAGATTTCATCCACTCTAAGGGTTCTGCACATTTCTAAATGAAACTCTTTCATCCTCAAAGGCATGCAGAGCCTGGAGGGTGCCTCAGTAGATTCAAGCAGGATGATTTTTGATACAGGCTTCCATTACCAAAGTCTGAAACCCCTAACTAGGGTGAAAGTTAGAACCTAGGGGCCTGGCTGGGCCAATCTAATCCAGGTGTGTGGGCTCCACAGGTGTATGAGTTGAGCACAGTCCTAAGCCGGTTTTAAGCCCCTGTTTTGTGGTGAGTGAAACCATGGAATTCGGGGGTTGACCTCAGGCCCGCAGGCAGATTTAACCTTCTCTAAGGGATCTGCACAGTTCCAAAATGCACGGGGTCCTCCTGAGTGGCAAACAGAGACCTGGAATGCCCCTCAGGTGTTCCCAATCAGACGGGCCTTGGGGCCAGGCTTCCATGGAGCAAACTCTCAAACCCCAATGTAGGGTTAGTGATAGGCCTGAGGTCCATGGCAGGCCTATTCTTCCAGAGCTGAGATGAGCTTCGCTGAGGTCTCAGTTGATTGCTGTCATAAGGCAGTGGGTATGCCCCTTACTTTGGCCAGTGGGGATGCGGAATTTGGGGGTGTCCTCCAGGGGTCAGGCAGATTTCTCCCAATCTAAGGGTTCTCCAAAGTTCTAAATGACTCTGTTTCCTCCTGAAAGGCAAGCAGAGCTCTGCAGGTGCCTCAGTTGGCCCCAGTCAGGAGGATTTTGCATACAGGCTTTCATTACCAAAGTCTGAAACCCCTAACTAGTGTGAGAGTTAAGACTAGGGGCATCGCGCCCAATCTAACCCACCTGTGTGGGCTCCACAGGTGTATCAGTTGAGGACAGCCCTTAGGCGGTATTTAGCCCCTATTTTGTGGAGAGTAAAACTTTGGACTTGGGGGTGACCTCAGGCAGGCAGGCAGATTTCACCTTCTCTACAGGATCTGCACAGTTCTAAAAGGCACGGTTTCTTCCTGAGTGTCAAACAGAGCCCTGGAGTGTGCCTCAGCTCTTCCCAATCGGGGGGGCTTTTGAGCCAGGCTTCCATGGACCAAAGTCTCAAATCCCAAGCTTTGATTATGGTTAGGGCCAAGGGATATTGCAGGCTTAATCTACCAGTGCTGAGGTGGTCATCTCTGGGGGCTCAGTTTTGGGCAGTCAAAAGGCACTTCATATACCCTGCTTTTTGTCCAGTGAGGACGCGGAATATGGGGGTGACCTCAAGGGTCAAGCAGATTTCTCCCGCTCTAAGGGTTCCGCAAATTTCTATATGACACTGTTTCCTCCTGAAAGGCAAGCAGATCCCTGGAGTGTGCCTCAGTTGGCTCCAATCAGGAGGATTTTGCATACAGGCTTCCATTACCAAAGTCTGAAACCCTTACTAGGGTGAGAGTTACGACTTAGGTGCATGTCTGGGCCAATCTATCCACGCTGTGTGGGCTCCACAGGTGTACCAATTGATTTCAGTCAAAAGGCCATGCGTAAGTCCCTCTTTTGTGATGAGTGAAACCATGGAAGTGGGGGGTGTGGGACCTCAGGCCTGCAGGCAGATTTCTCCTAATGTAAGGGTTCTCCAAAGTTCTAGATGACTTTATTTCCTTCTTAAAGTGAAGCAGAGCCCTGGGGTGTGCCTCAGTTGGCCCCAATCAGGAGTATTTTGGTTACAGGCTTCCATTACAAAAGTCTGAAACCCCTTATTAGGGTGAATGTTAGGACCTAGGGGCAAGGCTGGGCCAATCTATCCAAGCTGTGTGGGCTCCACAGGTGTACCAGTTGAGGACAGTCATAAGGCCATGGGTAAGCCCCTGTTTTGTGCTGAGTGAAACCCTGGAATTAAGGAGGGTGACCTCAGGCCGGCTCGCAGATTTCACCTTCTCTAGGGGATTTGCACATTTCCAAAAGGCACGGGTTCCTCCTGAGTGGCAAACAAAGACCTGGAGTGCGCCTCAGGTGTTCCCAAACAGATGGGCTTTTGGGCCAGGCTTCAATGGATGAAAGGCTCAAACCCCAGCTAGGGTTAGGATTAGGGCCAGGGGATATGGCAGGCCTTATCAACCAGTGCTGAGGAGGTCATTTCTGGGGGCTCAGTTGAAGGCAGTCAGAAAGCACTTCATATGCCCTGCTTTTTTGGCCAGTGGGGATGCGGAATTTGGGGGTGACCTCAGGGATCAGGCAGATTTCTCCCACTCTAAGGGTTCTGCAAATTCTAAATGACTCTGTTTCCTCCTGAAAGGCAAGCAGAGCACTGGAATATGCACAATTGGCCCCAATCAGGAGGATTTTGGATATAACTTCCCTTACCAAAGTCTGAAACCCTTAACTAGGTTGAGAGTTAGGATCTAGGGGCATGGATGGGCCAATCGAACCCAGCTGTGTGGTCTCCACAGGTGTATAGGTTGAGGACAGTCCTAAGGCGTTGTGTCAGCTCCTGTTTTTGATGAGTGAAACCATGGACTTGGGGGTAGACATAAGGCCAGCAGGCAGATTTCACCTTCTCTAAGGGATATACACATTTCCAGAATGCACAGGTTCCTCTTGAGTGGCAAACAGAGCCTTGGAGCGCACCTCAGGTGTTCCCAAACAGTCGGGCATTGGGGCCAGACTTCCATGGAGCAAACTCTGAAACCCCAAGCTAGGGTTAGTGATAGGGCCGAGCGACATGGCAGGCCTAATCTTCCAGAGCTGAGGTGGCCTCCCAAGGTCTCAGTTGATTGCCGTCATAAGGCCGTGCATATGCCCTATTTTTGACCTGTAGGGGTGCAGAATTTTGGGGTGACCTCAGGGGTCAGGCAGATTTCTCCAAAACGAAGGGTACTGCAAAGTTACAAATGACTCTGTTTCCACCTGAAATGCAAGAAGAGCCCTGGAGTTTGCCTCAGTTGCCCCAATACAGAAGGAGTTTTGAAATATGCTTCCATTACCAATGTCTGAAACCCCTAACTAGGGTGAGAGTTAGGACCTAGGGGCATGGCTGGGGAAATCGAGCCAAGATGTGTGGGATCCACAGGTGTACCAATTGAGGACTATCATAAGGCCGTGCTTAGCCCCTGTTTTGTGCTGAGTGAAACCGTGGAATTGGGGGAGGGGTGACCTCAGGCCGGCAGGCAGATTTCGCCTACTCTAAGGGTTCTGCACACTTGTAAATGGCACGGTTTCCTCCTGAGTGTCAAACAGAGCCCTGGAGTGTGCCTCAGCTGTTCCCAATTGGGAGGGCTTTTGGACCAGGCTTTGATGGACCAAAATCTCACACCACAAGCTAGGGTTAGGTTTAGGGCCGAGGGATATGGCAGGCCTAATCTACCAGTTATGAGGTGGTCATCTCTGGGTTCTCAGTTGAGGGCAGTCAGAAGGCACGTCCTATGCCCTGCTTTTTGGCCAGTGTGGACGTGGAATGTGGGGCTGATCTCACTGGTCAGGCAGGTTTCTCCCACACTAAGGGTTCTGCAAAATTCTAAATGAATCTGTTTCCTCCAGAAAGGAAAGCAGAGCCCCGGAGTGTGCCTCAGTTGGCCCCAATCAGTCGAATTTTTATACAGGCTTCCAATACCAACGTCTGAAACCCCTAACTAGGGTGAGAGTTAGGACCTAGGGGTATGGCTAGGCCAATCTAACCCATCTATGTGTGCTCCACAGGTGTTTCAGTGGAGGAGCGTCCTATCCCGGTATGTCAGCCCCTCTTTTGTAATGAGAGAACCATGAAATTGGGGGGGTGACCTCAAGCTGGCAGGCAGATTTCTCTTTCTCTACGAGATTTGCACATTTCCAAAAGGCACGGGTTCCACATGAGTGGCAAACAGAGCCCTGGAATGCACCTCAGGTGTTCCCAAACAGACTGGCTTTGGGGCCAGGCTACCATGGAACAAACTCTCAAACCCCAATCTAGGATTAGTGATAGGGCCGAGGGACATGGCAGGCCTAATCTTCCAGAGCTGCGGTGGGCTTCGCTGGGGTCTCAGTTGATTGCTGTCATAAGGCAGTGCATATGCCCTTTTTTTTTTGGCCAGTGGGGATGCTGAATTTGGGGGTGAACTCAGGGTCAGGCAGATTTCTCCCACTCTATGGGTTCTGGAAAGTTCTAAATGACTCTGTTTCCTCTTGAATGGCAATTAGAGCCCTGGAGTGTGCCTCTGTTGGCCCCAGTCAGCATGATTTTGGATACATTGGATACATTTTGGATACTGTGGTAAACGCTTCCTATACCAAAGTCTGAAACCCATAACTAGGGTGAGAGTTAATACTAGGGGCATGGCTGGGCCAATCTCACCCAGCTGTGTGGGCTCCACAGGTGTATCAGTTGAGGAGCATCCTCAGGCAGTGTGTCAGCCCCTGTTTTGTGATGAGTGAAACCGTGGAATGTGACCTCAGGCTGGCAGTCAGATAGCAGCTTCTCTAAGGGATCTGTGGAGTTCCAAAAGGCACAGGTTCCTCGTGAGTGGCAAACAGAGAGCTCTGGAGTGACCCTCAGATGTTTCCATTCAGATGGGCATTGGGGCCAGACTTCCATGGAGCAAACACTGAAACCCAAATCTAGGGTTAGTGATAGCGCCGAGGGACATGGCAGGCCTAATCTTCCAGAGCTGAGGTGGGCTTCGTTGGGGTCTCAGTTGATTGATGACATAAGCCATGCTTATGCCCCCCCCCTTTTTTTTTGGCCAGTGGGGATGCGGAATTTGGGCGTGACCTCCAGGGGTCAGGCAGATTTCTCCCACTCTAAGGGTTCTCCAAAGTTCTTAATGACTCTGTTTCCTCCTGAAAGGCAAGCAGAGCCCTGGAGTGTGCCTCAGGTGGTCCCAATCAGGATGATTTTGATACAGGCTTCCATTTCCAAAGTCTGAAACCCCTAACTATGGTGAGAGTTAGGACCTAGGGGCATGGCTGGGCCAATCTAACCAAGCTGTGTGGGCTCCACAGGTGTATCAGTTGAGGACAGTCCTAAGGCATTGTGTCAGCCCTTGTTTTGTAAGGAGTGAAACCGTGGATTTGGCGGGGGGAAACCTCAGGCCGGCTGGCAGATTTCACCTTTTCTAAGGGACCTGCACAGTTCCAAAAGGCACGGGTTCCTTCTGAGTGGCAAACAGAGCCCTGGAGATAGGCTCAGGTGTTCCCAATCAGACAGGCGTTGGGGACTGGCTTCCATGGAGTAACTCTCAAACCCAATCTAGGGTTAGTGATAGGGCCGAGGGACATGGCAGGCATAATCTTCCAGAGCTGAGGAGGCCTTCGATAGGGTCTCAGTTGATTGCTCTCATAAGGCAGTGCATATGCCCTTTTTTTCGGTTAGTGGGGATGTGGAATTTGGGGGTGTTCTCATGGGTCAGGCTGATTTTTCCTACTCTAAGGGTTTTTCAACATTCTAAATGGCTCTGTTTCCTCCTAAAAGGCAAGCAGAGCCCTGGAGTGTGCCTCAGTTGGCCCCAATCAGCATGATTTTGGATATAGGCTATGATTACTGAAGTCTGTAACCCCGAACTAGGGTGAGAGTTAGGACCTTGGGGCATGGCTGGGCCAATCTTACACAGCTGTGTGGGCTCCACAGGTGTTTCAGTTGAGGATAGTCCTAAGGCGGTGTGTCAGCCCCTGTTTTGTGATGAGTGAAACTGTGGATTTGGGTGAGTGACTTCCAGCCGGCAGGCAGATTGCACTTTCTCTAAGGGATTTGTAGAGTTCCAAAAGGCACGGGTTCCTCGTGAGTGGCAAACAGAGCTCCCGAGTGCAACTCAGTTGTTCCCAATTGACGGCTTGGGGCCAGGCTCCTATGGAGCAAACACTCAAACCTCAAGCTAGGGTTAGTGATAGGGCCGTGGGACATGGCAGGTCTAATCTTAAAGAGCTGAAGTGGCCTCCCTGGGGTCTCAGTTGATTGCTCTCATAAGGCAGTGCATATGCACTTTTTTTTGGCCAGGGGGGATGCGGAATTTGGGGGTGACCTCAGGGGTCAGGCAGATTTCTCCCACTCTAAGGGTTCTGCAAAGTTCTAAATGACTATGTTTCCTCCTGAAAGGCAAGCAGAGATATGGAGTGTGCCTCAGTTGGCCCAATCAGGAGGATTTTCGATAAAGGCTTCCATTACCAAAGTCTGAAACCCCTAACTAGGGTGAGAGTTAGGACCTAGGGGCATGGCTGGGACAATCTAGCCAAGCTGTGTGGGCTCCACAGGTGTACCTGTTGAGGACAGTCATAAGGCCATGGTTAGCTCCTGTTTTGTGCTGACTGAAACCCTGAATACAGGGGGTTTACCTCAGGGTGCAGGCAGATTTCCCCTACTCTAAGCGTTCTGCACACTTGTAAATAGCACGGTTTCCTCCTGAGTGTCAAACAGAGCCCTGGAGTATGCCTCAGCTCTTCCCAATCTGGAGGGCTTTGGGGCCAGGCGTCCATAGACCAAAGTCTCAAACCCCAAGCTAGGGTTGTGGTTAGGGACGAGGCATATGGCATGCCTAAACTACAAGTGCTGAGGTGGTCACCTCTGGGGGCTCAGTTGAGGGCAGTCCGAAGGCACTTCATATGCCCTGCTTTTTGGCCAGTGGGGATGCAGAATTTGGGGGTGACCTCAGGGGTCAGGCAGATTTCTCCCACTCAAAGGGTTCTGCAGAGTTCTAAATGACACTGTTTCCTCCCGAAAGGCAAGCAGAGCCATGGAGTGTGCCTAAGTTGGCCACAATCAGGAGGATTTTGAATACAGGCTTCCATTACCAAAGTCTGTAACCCCTAACTAGGGTGAGATTTAGGACCTAGGGACATGGCTGGGCCAATCTATCCCAGCCTGTGTGGACTCCACAGGTGTATCAGCTGAGGACAGTCATAAAACCGTGTGTCAGCCCCTGTTTTGTGCTGAGTGAAACCATGGAATTGGGGGGGGGTGACCTCAGGCCAGCAGGCAGATTTCTCCTCCTCTAAGGGTTCTGCACACCTGTAAATGGCACGGTTTCCTCCTGAGTGGCAAACAGAACCCTGGAGTGTGCCTCAGCTGTTCCCAATCGGGAGAACTTTTGGTCCAGGCTTTGATCGACCAAAGTCTCAAACCCCAAGCTAGGTTTATGCTTAGGGCCGAGGGATATGGCAGGCCTAATCTACCAGTGCTGAGGTGGTCATCTCTGGGGGCTCAGTTGAGGGCATTCAGAAGTCACTTTGTATGCCTTGCTTTTTGGCCAGTGAGGACGGGGAATGTGGGGGTGATCTCACTGTTCAGGCAGATTTCTCCCACACTAAGTGTTCTGCAAAATTCTAAATGAATCTGTTTCCTCGTGAAAGGCAAGGAGACCCCAGGAGTGTGCCTCAGTGGGCCCCAATCATGAGGATTTTGGATACAGGGTTCCATTACCAAAGTCTGAAACCCCTAACTAGGGTGATAGTTAGGACCTAGTGGCATGGATGTGCCAATCTAACCCAGTTCTGTGGTCTCCACAGGTGTATCCATTGAGGACAGTCCTAACACGGTGTGTCAGCCCCTGTTTTGTGATGAGTGAAACCGTGGAATTGGAGGGGAGACCTCAGGCTGGCAGGCAGATTGCACCTTCTCTAAGGGATCTGCACACTTCCAAAAGGCACGGTTTCCTCCTGGGTGGCAAACAGAGCCCTGGAGTGAGCCTCAGTTGTTCCCAATCAGTAGAGCATTGGGGCTAGGCTTCCATGGAGCAAACTCTCAAACCCAATCTAGGGTTAGTGATAGGGCCGAGGGACATGGCAGGCCTAAACTTCCAGATTTGAGGGGGGCTATGCTGGGGTCTCAGTTGATTGCTATCATAAGCCAGTGCATATGCCCCTTTTTTGGACAGTGGGGATGCGGAATTTCGGGGTGACCTCAGGTTTCAGGCAGATTTCTCCCACTCCAAGGGTTCTGAAAAGTTCTAAATGACTCTGTTTCCTCCTGAAAGGCAAGCAAAGCCCTGGAGTGTGCATCTCTTGGCCCCAGTCAGCATGATTTTGGATACAGGCTTCCTTTACCAAAGTCTGAAACCCATAACTAGGCTGAGAGTTAGGACTAAGGGCATGGCTAGGCCAGTCTAACCCAGGTGTGGGCTACACAGGTGTATCAGTTGAGGACAGTCCTAAGGCGGTGTGACAGCCCTTTTTCTGATGAGTGAAACCGTGAAATTGGGGGGTGACGTCAGGCCGGCAGGAAGATTTCACCTTCTCCTAGGGATCTGAACAGTTCCAAAATGCATGGATTCCTGGTGAGTGACAAACAGAGCCGTGGAGTGCGCCTCAGATGTACCCAATCAGACGGGCGTTGGGACCAGGCTTCCATGGAGCAAACACTGAAACCCCAATCTAGGGTTAGTGGTAGGGCCGAGGGTCATGGCTGGCCTAATCTTCCGGAGGTGAGGTGGACTTCGTTGGGGTGTCAGTTGATTGCTGTCATAAGGCAGTGCATATGCGTTTTTTTATTTTTTTGGCCAGTGAGGAAGCGAAAATTGGGGGTGAACTCAGGGTTCAGGAAGTTTTCTCCCACTCTAAGGGTTCTGCAAATTTATAAATGACTCGGTTTCCTCCTGAAAGGCAAACAGAGCACTTGAGTGTGCCTCAGTGGGCCCCAATCAGGAGGATTTTGCATACAGGCTTTCATACCAAAGTCTGAAAACCCTAACTAGGGTGAGAGTTATTACATAGGGGCATGGCTTTGACAAACTATCCAAGAAGTGTGGGCTCCACAGGTTTACCAATTCAGGACAGTCATTAGACCGTGCTTAGCCCCTTTATATGCTGAGTGAAACCGTGGAATTAGGGGGGAGGTGACCTCAGTCCAGTAGGCAGATTTCTCCTACTCTACGGGTTCTGCACACATGTAAATGGCACGGTTTCTGCCTGAGTGTCAAACAGAGACCTGGAGTGTGTCTCAGCTGTTCCCAATTGGGAGGGCTTTGGGGGCCAGGCTTCCATCGACCTAAGTCTCAAACCCCAAGATAGGGTTAGGGTTAGGGCTGAGGGATATGTTAGGCCTAATCTACCAGTGCTGAGGTGGTCATCTCTTGGGACTAATTTGAGGACAGTCAGAAGGCACTTCATATGCCCTGCTTTTTTGGCCAGTGAGGAAGCTGAATGTGGGGGTGATCCCACAGTTCAGGCAGATTTCTCCCACACTAATGTTCTGCAAAATTGTAAATGAATCTCTTTCCTCCTGAAACGAAAGCAGAGCCCTCGAGTGTGCCTCAGTTGGCCCCAATCAGGATTATTTGGATACAGGCTTCCCTTTCCAAAATCTGAGACCCCTATCTGGGGTGAGAGTTAGGACCTAGGGGCATGGCTGGGCCAATCTAACACAGCTGTGTGGGCTCCACAGGTGTATCAGTTGAGGACAATCCTAAGGCAGTGTGTCAGCTTCTCTTCTGTGGTTAGTGAAACCGTGGAATTGAGGGGGAGACTTCCAGCGCTGAAATGGGCTTCTCTGGGGTCTCAGTTGATTGCTGCCATAAGGAAGTGCGTGTGCTTTTTTTTTTTTTGGCCAATGGGGATGCGACATTTGGGGGTGACCTCAGGGGTCAGGCAGATTTTTCCCACACTAAGAGTTCTGTAAAGTTCTAAATGACTCTGTTTCCCTTTGAAAGGCAAGCAGGGCCCTGTAGTGTGCCTCAGTTGGCCCCAACTGGAGGATTTTGGATACAGGCTTCCATTACCAAAGTCTGAAACCCCTAACTAGGGTGAGAGTTAGGACCTAGTGGCATGGATGTGCCAATCTAACCCAGCTCTGTGGTCTCCACAGGTGTATCAGGTGAGGACCGTCCTGAGGCGGTATGCCAGCCCCTATTTTGTGATGAGTGAAACCGTGGAATTGGGGGGGGGGTGACCTCAGGCCGGCAGGCCGATTGCACTTTCTCTAAGGGATCTGAACACTTCCAAAAGGCATGGTTTCCACCTGAGTGGCAAACAGAGCCCTGGAGGGCTACTGAGGTGTTCCCAATCAGACGCGCGTTTCGGCCAGGCTTCCATGGACCAAACTCTCAAACCCAATCTAGGGTTAGTGATAGGGCCGAGGGACATGGCAGGCCTAATCTCTCAGAGCTGATGTGGGCTTCGCTAGGGTATCTGTTGATTACTCTCATAAGGCAGTGTGTATGCCCTTTCTTTTTGGAGAGTGGGGATGCAGAATTTGGGGGTGACCTCAGGGGTCAGGCAGATTTCTCCCACTCTACATGTTCTCCAAAGTTCTAAATGACTCTGTTTCCTCCTAAAAGGCAAGCAGAGCCCTGGAGTGTGCCTATGTTGGTCACAATCAGGAGGAATTTGGATACAGGCTTCCATAACCAAAGTCTGTAACCCCTAACTAGGGTGAGAGTTAGGAAGTAGGGGCATGGCTGGGCCAATCTAGCCAAGCTGTGTGAGCTCCACAAGTATACAAGTTGAGGACTGTCATAAGGCCGTGCTTAGCCCCTGTTTTGTGCTGAGTGAAACCCTGCAATTGAGGGGGGTGACTTCAGGCCGGCTGGCAGAAGTTTCCTACTCTAAGTGTTCTGCACACTTGTAAATGGCACGGTTTCCCCCTGAATGTCAAACAGAGCCCTGGAGTGTGCCTCAGCTGTTCCCAGTCGGGAGGGCTTTGGGGGCCAGGCTTCCATCGACCTAAGTCTCAAACCCCAAGATAGGGTTAGGGCCGAGGGATATGACAGGCCTCATCTACCAGTGCTGAGGTGGTCATCTCTGGGGGCTCAGTTGAGGGCAGTCAGAAGGCACTTCATATGCCCTACTTTTTTGGCCAGTGAGGACACGGAATGTGGGGGTGACCTCAGATGTCAGGCAGATTTATCCCCCTCTAAGATTTCTGGACATTTCTCAATGACACTGTTTCCTCCTGAAAGCCCAGCAGACCTTAGATTGTGCCTCAGTTGGCCACAAACAGTATGGTTTTGGATATAGGCTTCACTTACCAAAGTCTGAAACCCCTAACTAGGGTGAGAGTTAGTACCAAGGACCATGGCTGGGACAAACTAACACAGCTGTGTGGGTTCCACAGGTGTATCAGTTGAGGACAATCCTAAGGCGGTGTGTCAGCCCTTGTTCTGTGATTAGTGAAACCGTGGAATTGGGGGGGAGACTTCAGCCGGCAGGCAGATTTCACCTTCTCTAAGGGATCTACACAGTTCCAAAAGTCACGGATTCCTCCTGAGTGGCAAACAGAGGCTTGGAATGCACCTCAGGTGTTCCAAATCAGACGGGCGATGGGGTCAGGATTCCATGGAGCAAAATATCGGACCCTAATCTAGGGTTAGTGATAGGGCGGAGGGACATGGTAGGCCTAATCTCCCAGAGCAGAGGTGGGCTTCCCTGGGGTCTCAGTTGACTGCTGTCATAAGGCTGTGTGTATGCCCTTTTTTTTTTTTGGCCAGTGGGGGTGCGGAATTTGGGGGGAAAATCAGGGATCAGGAAGATTTCTCCCAGTCTAAGGGTACTGCAATGTTCTAAATGACTCTGTTTCCTCCTGAAAGACAAGCAGACCCCAGGAGTGTGCCTCAGTTGGCCCCAATCAGGAGGTTTTTGGATACAGGCATCCAATACCACAGTTTGAAACCCCTAACTATGGTGAGAGTTAGGACCTTCATGCATATCTGGGCCAATCTAACCCATCCTGTGTGGACTCCACAGGTGTATCAGTTGAGGTCAGTCCTAAGGCAGTGTGTCAGCCCCTGTTTTGGTGATGAGTGAAACCGTGGAATTGGGGTGGTGACATCAGTCCAGCAGGCAGATTACACCTTCTCTAAGGGATCTGCCCATTTCGAAAAGGCACGGGTTCTTTTGGAGTGGCAAACAGAGCCCTGAAGTGTGCCTCAGGTATTCCCAATCAAACGGGCGTTGGGGCCAGTCTTCCATGGAGCAAACACTCAAACACCAATCTAGGGTTAGTGATAGGGCCGAGGGACATGGCAGGCCTAATCTCCCAGAGCTGATGTGGGCTTCGCTGGGGTCTCAGTTGATTGCTCTCACAAGGCAGTGTGTATGCCCTTTTTTTTTTGCCAGTGAGGATGCAGAATTTGGGTGGGAAATAAGGAATCAATAAGATTTCTCCCACTCTAAGGATTATGCAAAGTTCTAAATGACTCTGTTTCCTCCTGAAAGGCAAGCGGACCCCAGGAGTGTGCCTCATTTGGCCCAAATCAGGAGGATTTTGGTTACAGGCATCCATTACCAAAGTCTGAAACCCCTAACTAGGGTGAGAGTTAGGACCTTGGGGCATGGCTGGGCCAATCTAAACCAGCTGTGTGGGCTTCACAGTTTATCAGTTGAGGAGCATCCTAAAGCAGTGTGTCAGTCCCTGCTTTGTGATGACTCAAATCCTGGAAATTGGGGAGAGACCTCAGACTGGCTGGCCAATGTCACCTACTCTAAGGGATCTGCAGAGTTCAAAAGTCACGGGTTCCTCCTGAGTGGCAAACAGAGCCCTGGAGTTCACCTTAGTTTTTCCAATCTGACAGGCATTGGGGCCAGGTCTCCATGGATCAAACTCTCAAACCCCAATCTTGTGTTAGTGATAGGGCCGGGGGGCATGGCAGGCCTAATCTTCCAGAGCTGAGGTGGGCTTCTCTGGGGTCTCAGTTGATTGCTGTCATAAGGCCTTTCGTGTGCCCTTTTATTTGGCCAGTCGGAATGCAGAATTTGGGGGTGACCTCAGGTGTCAGGAAGATTTCTCTCACAATAAGGGTTCTGCAAAGTTCTAAATGACTCTGTTTCCTCCTTAAAGGCTAGCAGGGTCCTGGAGTGTGCCGCAGTTGGCCCCAATCTGGACGATTTTGGAAACAGGCTTCCATTATCAAAGTCTGAAACCCCTAACTAGGGTGAGAGTTTGGACCTAGGGGCATGGCAGGGCCAATCTATCCAAGCTTTGTGGTCTCCACAGGTGTATCAGTTGAGGACAGTCCTAAGGCGGTGTGTCAGCCCCTGTTTTTTCCTGAGTGAAACCATTTAAATGGGTGGGAGACCTCAGACCGGCAGGCTGATTTCACGTACTCTAAGGGATCTGCACCGTTCCAAAAGGCACGTTTTCCTCCTGAGTGGCGATCAGAGCCCTGAAGTGTGCCTCAGGTGTTCCCAAACAGACTGCCATTGGTGCCAGGTTCCCTTGAGCAAACCCTCAAACTCCAATCTAGGGTTAGTGATCGGGGCGAGGGACATGGCAGGCCTAATGTTCTAGAGCTGAGGTCGTCTTCGCCGGGGTCTCAGTTGATTGTTGTCATAACGCAGTGCATATGCCCTTTTTCATGGCCAGTGGGGATGCAGAATTTTGAGGTGACCTCAGGGGTCATGCAGATTTCTCCCAAACGAAGGGTTCTGCAAAGTTCTAAAGGACTCTGTTTCCTCCTGAAAGGCAAGCAGAGCCCGGAAGCGTGCCTCAGTTGGCCCCAATCAAGAGGATTTAGGATACAGGCTCCATTACCAAAGTCTAAGTCCCCTAACAAGGGTGAGAGTTAGGACCTAGGGGCATGGCTGGGCCAATCTAACCCAGCTGTGTGGGCTCCACAGGTGTATCAGGTGAGCACAACCCTATGGCGGTGTGTCAGCCACTATTCTGTGATTGGTGAAACTGTGAAATTTGGGGGGAGACTTCCAGCCCTGAAGTGGGCTTCTCTGGGGTCACAGTTGATTGCTGTCATAAGGCAGTGCGAGTGCCTTTTTTCTTGCCAGTGGGGATGCAGTAATTGGGGGTGACCTCAGGGGTCAGGCAGATTTCTCCCACAATAAGGGTTCTGCAAAGTTCTAAATGACTCTGTTTCCTCCTCAAAAGCAAGCAGACCCAAGGAGTGTGCCTCAGTTGGCTCCAATCAGGAGGATTTTGGATACAGGATTCCATTACCAAGTTCTGAAACCACTCATGAGGGAGAGAGTCAGGACCTTGGGGCATAGCTGGGCCAATCTAACCCAGCTGTGTGGGCTCCACAGGTTTATCAGTGGAGGACAGTCCTAAGGCTGTGTGACAGCCCCTTTTTGGTGATGAGTGAAACCGTGGAATTGGGTGGGTGACCTCGACCGGCAGGCAGATTACACCTTCTCTAAGAGATCTGCACAGTTCTTAAAGGCAGTGGTTCCTCCTGAGTGGCAAACAGAGCCCTGGAGTGTGCTTCATGTTTTCCCAATCAGAAGGGTGTGAGGCCAGGCTTCCATGGAGCAAACATTCAAACCCCAATCTACGGTTAATGAAAAGGGCCGAGGGACATGGCAGGCCTAATCATCCAGAGCTGAGGTGTGCTTCGCTGGGGTCTCATTTGATTGCACTCATAAGGCTGTGTGTAAGCCCTTTTTTTCTTGGGCCAGTGGAATGCGGAATTTGAGGGTGACCTCAGGTGTCAGGCAGATTTCTCCCACTCTAAGGGTTCTGCAAAGTTCTAAATGATTCTGTTTCCTCCTGAAAGGCAAGCAGAGCCCTGGAGTGTGTCTCAGTTTGCCCCAATCAGGAGGATTTTGCATGCAGGCTTACATTACCAAAGACTAACTAGAGTGTCAGTTAGGACCTAGGGGCATAGCTGGGCCACTCTAGCCAAGCTCTGTAGTATCCAAAGGTGTACAACTTCAGAAGAGTCATAAGTCCGTGGTTAGCCCCTGTTTTGTGCTGAGTGAATCCGTGGATTTGGGGGGGGGTGACCTCAGGCCAGCAGGCAGATTTCTCCACTCTACGTGTTCTGCACTTGTAAATGGCACGGTTTCCTCCTGAGTGTCAAACAGAGCCCTGGAGTGTGTCTCAGCTGTTCCCAATCGGGAGGGCTTTTGAGCCAGGCTTCCATGAACCAAAGTCTCAAACCCCAAACTAGGGTTAGAGTGAGTGCCGAGGGATATGACACGCCTAATCTACCAGTGCTGAGGTGATCATACCCGGGGGCTCAGTTGAGGACAGTCAGAAGGCACAGCATATGCCTGGTTTTTGGACAGTGAGGGCGGGGATTGTGGGGTGATATCACTGGTCATGGAGATTTCTCCCACACTAAGGGTTCTGCAAAATTCTAAATGAATCTGCTTCCTCCGGAAAAGCGAGGAGAGCCCTGGAGTCTGCCTCAGTTGGCCCCAGTCAGTCGGATTTTGGATACAGGCTTCCATTACCAATGTCTGAAACCACTAACTAGGGTGAGAGTTAGGACCTAGGGGCATGGCTGGGCCAATGTAGCCAAGCTGTGTCGGCTCCACAGGTAGACAAGTTGAGGACAGTCCTAAGGCCATGGGTAAGCCCCTGTTTTCTGCTGAGTGAAACCGTGGAATTAGGGGGGTGACCTCTGGCCGGCAGGCGGATTTCACCTACTCTAAGGGTTCTGTACACTTGTAAATGGCAGGGTTTCCTCCTGAGTGTCAAACAGAACCCTGGAGTGTGACTCAGATGATCCCATTCGGGAGGGCTTTTTGGCCAGGCTTCCACGGACCTAGATCTCTAAACCCAAGCTAGGGTTAGGGTTAGGCCCGAGGGATATGGCATGTCTAATATACCTGTGCTGAGGGGGTCATTTCCTGGGTCTCAGTTGAGGGCGGTCAGAAGGTAGGTCATATGACCAGCTTTTTTGGCCAGTAAGGCCAGTGAATATGCGATTGACCTCAGGGTTGAGGCAGATTTCTCCCACTTGAAGGGTTCTGCACATTTCTAAATGAAATTGTTTCCTCCTGAAAGGCATGCAGAGCCTGGAGTGTGCCTCAGTAGACCCAAACAGTTGATTTTGGATACCGGTTTCCATTACCAAAGTCTGAAACCCCTAACTAGGGTGAGAGTTAGAACCTAGGAACATAGCTGGGCTAATCCCACCCAGCTCTGTGCGCTATACAATTTTTTCAGTTGAGGACAGCCATAAGGACGTGCTTTGCCCCAGTTTTGTGCTGAATGAAACCATGGAATTGGGGAGGGGGGTGACCTCA